>JAHHZJ010002970.1:0-79396 GCA_021437245.1 Aegilops speltoides | reverse complement strand
CATTCTACCACTACAATTTGCTTGAAATGATGGATAGGCCAAGTTCTTCTACAAATCCACTTTCATCGAAAGAAACGAACATGTCATCATACGTCACCAAGAACCACCCTTTTGCCGATAACGAGCTCTCCATCAAGAGCAACAAGCAATGAGGAACGATTGAAACAAGCTCGACGCGCAAAAAGAAAGATGAAAATGGGCCACCTTGTTGATGAACCGCGCATTTTACTTCCTCACACTCAAGACGGAACCCTAAGTCGCCATTTATCGATTCCTTCTCCGACACAAGTACACCGCCATCGAACACTCTTCACGAGCCGCCAAAGACCGCTGTGCATCTCGCAACCCGCTACACGACAAAGCATCCCAAGAGGAAGTTGATGAAGAAGTTCCTCGCCCTCAATCGAACCAAGGGCTTTTTCGCTTTAAGAACCACAACGCCTTTCATTGCCAACAAACAAGAACGCCCCACATCAAGAGCAACAAGACGGAGGCTCAACGATTCAACAACAACAACGAAGCAAAGCTCTTGAGGCGAACGGTTCTTCAATCATCAAGTCGAAGCTATCACCAACCGCAATCGAAAAGGCGAATCAAGAGCAAGCCCTTCGAGAAGAAATACAAGAGAGGAACTACCATCCGCCAAGGCGCAACACCAAGCTCCTCCACAAGCCCTCAAGCTCAACCTCAACCTCAAGGTCAACAAGAGCAAGTTGATCATCGATTTCCTCGCCAAGGGCAACATGAGGATGATTACCTCCACGCCAAGAACGCCATCATCAACATCGCCTCAACACAAAAGAAGAACCAGGCAAGCCGTTCAAAAAGTTCAATGGAAGCAATGATCCCGGTGATAGAGGCGAGGGTGTCCCGCCCGATGAGATGGTGGCTATCGTTTGGATGAAGTTGATTTTGACGATCCAACTACGAAACGAAGAGGACGCCGCACTTTAGCAATCGCTAAACCAACTCCGAGGTTATTGACCACGCCGAGACATCAACCGACCACGAAGGTCCGTTTCCCAGCAAACGAAGAACAAGAAGAAACTAAGATTGCAACGGATATTGCAAATATAAGAGGAAAGCTTTATTGATCAAGGTGGGGTTCGCTTTGTCTGGTCGGGAACACAAACGGCAGGGTTGCAGCTATGATTAACTTTAATCTAAACAAAACCCAAAGTCTAAATTAAGGGCCCAAGATATATGGAGGGAGAGGGGTGAATTTGTGGCCTTTGGAGGGGTCCAAACTAACCCTATCTCTTGTTTCCCCACATACGGACTCTAAAAATAGCCTATACTAATGTATTTCGAAATTACATGGGCCTTCAATAATAAGGGACGCAAAGACCAGAATAGCCTCTAGACAAATTTATGAAGTGGCATCTGTATATTTCGTCCAAGGCTTCATGCACTCATTATGGTGGCTTCAAAGTCCTGGAAAATCACTTGTAACTCCATTCGTCCTTCGATGCCATCATCTCCATGCTTGTTCTTGCTCCAATGTTCATCCTTCTCCAAGCTAGGCCCTTCATTTGTAAGCAAAACAAATGTATCCAATTTAAAGATCATATTCTCATGAACATTAGAATCATTACCAAGAAACCAAAGTACCCGTAATTTAGTTGGGTGCCGGAGCTCTAGTAATTGGTCCAAGAGTATAAAGCAGGGCTGTGGGTGTAACAATGGTATTGATGTCCTCATCATCCTCCCCTTCTTGAAATGAAGTCGCCTCGACGGAAGCTCATCTTCCTCACCCAAATATGGCTTCAAATCTGCAATGTTAAAAGTGGATTAACCCCAAAATCTAGAAAGCTCAAGTTTATATGCATTATCATTTACTTTCTCCAACACCTTAAAGGGACCAAAGCACGGGATTAGCTTTGATTTGCAAATCAGAAATCTATCCTTACGCAAATGTAACCAAACAAGATTCCAGAAACACAACATGTTTTCTACCCTTATCTCCAAGCAAGTTTATATTTAGCATTCATACACTCAATGTTTTCCTTAGTTAACTCATGCATTTTAAAATCAATTCAGACGCTTTTTAGCATCAAAATTAACCTTTCCCAAGATGGAAGAGGCAACAAATCAATAGGTGCACGAGGTAGGAAACCATACACAACTTCAAAAGGGCACATCTTAGTAGTAGAATGCAATGAACGATTATAAGAAATTCAATATGAGGCAAGCATTCCTCCCACATTTTCTTATTATTCTTAGAACAGCCCTAAGCATAGTAGACAATGTTCTATTGACTACTTCATTTGTCCATCAGTTTGGGGGTGACAAGTAGTACTAAAAAGCAATTTAGTCCCCAACTTAGCCCATAAACATCTCCAAAAGTGGCTAAGAAATTTAGTATCACGATCCGACAAATAGTATTTGGCACACCATGCAAGCTTAATAATTTCACAAAGAACAAATCAGCAACATTAAAAAGATCATCGCTTTATGACATGGTATAAAAGGTGCCATTTTAGAATCTATCCACGATAACAAATATGCTATCCTCCCCTTCTTTGTTCTAGGTAAACCTAAGACAAAGTCCATAGATATTCCTCCCAAGGAACACTACGAAGGGCAAAGGATATATAAACCATGAGGATTGAGTCGTGACTTAGCTTTTTGACATGTAGTGCAAGGAGCAATAAAACGCCAACATCCCTCCTCATCTTTGGCCAAAAGAAATGTTAGCAAGTACGCCCTCCGCCTTCTTCACGCCAAAGTGTCCCATTAGTCCTCCTCCATGCCCTCCCCGCAAAAAAAAAGAAACGGAGCTAGCTGGAATGCAAGCTTGTTAGCACGGAACACAAATCCATCATTAACGAAAACTTGTTCCATGTTCTTCCTTCTTTACAATTTGCAATACATCTTTAAAATCAGCATCATGCAATATTGATCTTTGATGGTCTCCAAACCAAATATTTTGAAGTCAAGTTGTGAAAGCATAGTATAGGACCAGACAATGCATCAGCAATAACATTTTCTTTTACCCTTCTTGTGTTTAATGACATAAGGAAAAGTCTCAATGAATTCAACCCATTTAGCATGTTCAATTCAGTTTAGCTTGACTTTTAATATTTTCAAAGATTCATGATCAGAATGTATAAAAATTTTGGGCCATAAATAATGTTGCCATGTTTCTAAAGTCCCAACAAGAGCATATAATTTTTTATCATAAGTAGAATAATTCAGACTAGGCCCACTCAATTTTTCTAAAATATTGTTTCTTTTGTAATAACACACCTCCTAATCCAATTCCACTAGCATCACATTCAAGCTCAAAAGTCTTATTAAAATCGGAAGTTGGAGTAAAGGAGCATGTGTCAACTTATCTTTCAACACCGTGAAGGCTTTTCCCGTTGTACCCCAAACAAAAGGCACATCCTTCTTTGTAAGCTCATTGAGAGGGCAGCAATGGTGCTGAAATCTCTCAAAGCTCCTATAGAATCCAGGGAGGCCAAGAAAACTCCTCACTTGTGTGACTGTTTTGGGTGCGCCAACTCTCAATAGCTTCAATCTTGGCTTTATCAACTTCAATTTGTGGAGTAAAACATAGCCAAGAAAAGACACTCGGTCGGTTCAAAAGGTGCACTTCCCAAGGTTACCAAACAAAATGAGAGCATTAAAAACAACACGAAATGTTCCAAATGTTCTTCCAAAGATTTGCTATAAATCAAGATATCATCAAAATAGACTACCACAATCGTTCCAATAAAAGCACGTAAAAGTTCGCTCATTAATCTCATGAAAGTACTAGGTGCATTAGTTAACCCAAAAGGCATGACTAACCACTCATATAATCCAAACTTAGTTTTAAATGTTGTTTTCCTTCACCCCAATTTCATACAATTTGATGGTATCCACTACCAAATCAACTTTGGAGAATATTGTAGAGCCACTCAATTCATCAAGCATATCATCTAGCCTAGGAATAGGGTGACGATAACTAATAGTAATATTATTAATGCCTCTACAATCAACACACAACGTGATGTACCATCCTTTTCGGCACTAGAATAATAGGAACAGACAAGGACTAAGGGATTTGCGATATAACCTTTGCCGAGAAGCTCTTGTACTTGACGATAATCTCCTTCGTCCTCCGATTGGTACGGTATGGCGACGGTTTGGTAGTGAAGCACCGAATTAAGTCAATCGATGCTCAATCCCAATAGGCGGTAATCCCGTGGCACGCCTTGTGGAAAGACGCCAATCCCTGCAAAATGTTAGTGACAGGGAGGCAAAGAGGAAGGCACGCCCCGAATGAAAATAATGCCTCTTTGCACACAAAAAGCATAGCAAACAGATTTGCTAAAATCTAGCTCATCAATATAAGATTTAGTGGCAAGTAAACATGCACATTTCAATTTAATTTGAAGCAACACTAGATGGTTTACTATTAGGCTTTATATGTTGCTCAAATTCTTTTGCCACAATCTGATTTTCACTCTTATTTTTCTCCTGTTTTGCTTTATTAGCTCTATTAATATCATCTTTCAAAATGGACCTTGGGAGTCATAGGAAGCAAAGTAATATTTTTATCCTTATGAACAAGAGTATACCATTGTTTCTACCATGGTGTACAGAATTTTTATCAAATTGCCATGGTCTACCAAGTAATAAGGAACATGCTTGCATAGGTACCACATCACAATCAACATAATCAGCATATGTAGAGATACTAAAATGCACAACGAAAAGGTGTTACCTTAACCTTGCCGCTGTTGTTGAACCATTGAATGTAGTAAGGATGGATGTGGTCTTGTGGTGAGAGATAGCTTCTCCACCATCTCAATGCTAGCAAGTTGTTGAGCTCCTCCATCTATGATGACGCTAATAGAACGCTCCTTCACAACCCCTTTGTATGGAACAAATTATGCCCTGATTTTGCTCAGCTTGTGTAACCTCGACACTCAAAACACGTTGAGCAACTAAACATTCATACCCAAGATCTTCAGAGCCATGTATTGTGTCTCATGATCAGAATCATCTCCATGTTCCCATGTGTAATAAGAGCCAAAGTCTCTCATCATAGTCACTAGCGGACTCATACCCACCATCCTCGGAGCAATCATCACACGCTGAGATTTGCATTCTTCAAGAAAATGTCCTCTTCCCTTACAACGAACAAATAGTATCACTTGTGTGCCCTGTTGACGCCAATGGAAGAAGAAGAGCCTTGGGCAGGTCCGCAGGTGTGTCTTGGCAGATAGTGGTTGGTTGTGCCCTGCAGGTTGGAGGTACCCGACGGAGGTGGGTTAGCGAACGTGGAAGTAGATGATGCACGGGTGTCCATGATGAAGGTCACCTGCAGAAAAGTTAGTCCGCCAATGCCCCGATCCTGACTTCAACCTCAGCTTTACAAGCAAGATGGAATAAACGAAAGGATATTATTATAATCCTTATAGTCTAGAATGGTCTGAATCTCTATTTAATCCACCCAAAACGGCAAGCATAGCTTCATTTCCTCAACAATACCACATCTAATCAAGCCAGTTTGTAATTCCCGATAATATTCTTCACAGAATTTTTTCCTTGTCTTAAACGCTGCAATTTTTGGAAGCAATTCACGTTGATAATATGGTGGAACCCAACGAGACGATAGCAGTTTTCAAAGCAGCCCAAGTAGCTGGAACATGATATAATCTACAATGTTCGACCACCAAACACATGCAAAGTTAGTGAAAGCACAAACACCCAGCAGGAACACGCCTCCTCCCGGATATTGTAAACATGTAAATCGTTGTTCAGTTTCTAACCCCAAGTAAGATATATATCAGAACATATCTACCCTCAAATGGTGGAATATTCAATTTCAGTTTAGGGAGATGGTCATGATCTCGCATCTGAGGGGAGCCCTAACATTGCCATTATTTGCATGTGGACGAGGTGGTTGTGGTGCTGGTGGTTCACGAGTTCGATGTTGATCAACCTCATCCTCGTAATCTCCCACATAATCATCCCCGCCGGTACCAGCAGCAAAGCAGAGCAGGGAGCCAAAGAAGCACCAACAGCAGAGAGCGGCACCAGAATTTTTCCTGGCTCAATAGGAACACCGAGCTGGGCCCATACTGATTCGGAAGGGGCGGTTGTTGCGTGGGATGTGCGATAGGGCAGCTGGGGTTGTGGAAAACGCCACGAGCAATTCATCAAACTTTATTTGTTTGTTTCAAACGCCTTCTCAATGCCATCTATCTTCTCCATGGCCTGCCAAACTGTTTAGCACATCTTGCACCTGTCCAATCATCATGTGTGAAACTTATCATGTAGCTGTTTGTTTGCAGGTTCTCCCAATCAGTCTCATCGGCTTGTGATCCTGCCATGGTTAGCAGCAATAGAAACAAACAAGAATATGATCCTCTGACTACTAGGAAGTGGTGGTGGTGGTGGGTACCACAACCCAAGCAAATCTCAAATTCTTACCAGCCTACCAGCAGAAAAAGGGATCGGCAAACCGCAGTAGTCAAACTCTCAAAGCTTGGATATAGGACATTAAGGAGAATCAAACGACGCAAGATGTATGTGGAGCTGGGAAGGCTTATAATATGGTAGCAAAACAGGTCAGCAATAATCAATTCAGAGATGCAAAGTTGAATAAACGCCAACGACGGTTTCGGCCTGGTCCTAGGCTAGACCGTAGAGACGCGAGCCTAGAACAATAAAAGATCACGGCGCTGCACGTAAACAAGGGAAAAGCACACTGGATTTTTTTCGCCCTTCTTTTTTTTTTTGCGCTTTTTTTTTAGGGCCTTTTTTTTTGAAAAATCACTATAATGGCGAGTGTCTCAAAACTCTTCCCACAAACCGACAGATGGGCATTAAATTTTTCGAAATTTTTTTTCGACTACCCGGACCCAAAACTGGAAACGGGTCAAAAAACTTTCTACCGACGGCAAAAGATTGTTGAACCAAACCTACCAGACAAGGAAACACGAATCGAAAACTAGATGGATCCCAAAAAAACCTAATATGCAAGGGACTTGATTGGTGGTGGATATATGGTGGCGATGGCAGCGGTGGGATATATGGAAGGGGTGGTATATGGAAACGGATTCAAGCGTGGCGGATAAGGGGTGGTATATGGATACGGATTCAAAGCTGCGGATAAGCGTGGTGAAGAGGGGATGGGATAATTTAAAAGGGGGCGTGACAACTTATGACCGAACTCAAAACTCTAAAAGACTAGACTCTAAGACCAGCAACTAGACAACGATGCAACCGCAAATTCAACAAACAAAAATGAAGTACGCCAAGTTGCAGCTTTAACTTTTTAATCTAAACAAAACCTAAGTCTAAACGGTGCCCTAAGGGCTGTATATATGGAGGAAGAGGGGGAATTTCGTGTCTTTGGTGGAGGGGTCCAAACTAACCCTATCTCTTGTTTCCCCACAAATACTAACTCTAAAAATAGCCTATACTAATGTATTTCGAAATTACATGGGCCTTAATAAGGTGACGAAGCCAGAATAGCCTATGGACGTATTATGAAGTGGCATCTTGTATATTTCGGTCCAAGGCTTCATGCACCCTTATGGTGGCTTCAAAGTCCTGAAATCATCACTTGTTCCGCTTGATCCTCTAAGATGCCATCAACTCCATGTGTGTTCTTGCTCCAATGTTCATCCTTCTCAAGCTAGGCCCTTCATTTGTAAGCAAAACAAATGTATCCAATTTAGGCAGCATCATATTCTCATGAGCATAGGAATCATTACCAAGAAACGAAAGTACCGGTAATTTAGTTGGCGATGCGAGCTCTAGTAACTGGTCCAAGTTATACAGCAGGGGTGTGGGTGTAACAATGGTATTGATGTCCTCATCACGTGTTCACTTGACCCCTTGTGGATGGTATACTACTTGACACTCCACTGTGCATGCATAGGTATTGTCGGAGCTTCACGCACGAGAGGAGTGCAAGCCCGGAACGCCTACACCATCCAGGGAAGGGAAGGAAGACGGAAGAAGGGACCGCCAACGAAAGGGCGATTATCACCCAAAGCAAGGGTATTATCATTGCCGGTATTATTTCCCAAAGCGAAGCGGATTATCATTCGGTACTTCACTTCAAAGCGAAGGCAACTGGGGTACTACCGCCCATGAGTCCCGGGTTACCCCTGCCCGACGCCATGGGCCTTGGCCTTGTATCCTCCCCCACTTACCCTTCGGGCTTAGACTATAAAGACCACCTCCACCTCCTTTCTAGGGTTAGCAAAGGATAGCTCATTCTTAAGTGAGCTTTGTTCCTACCTATCTCTACTCTTGGAGAGAGAGACCTTACTCCATTGGAGGCAAAGACCTCCATCTAGGAGAAGATCCCTGGATTCAAGATTTCTTAGGGAAGATCCATCTAGGATATCATCAAGACCTCCTCTTGGAGATGAACCTTACCTTTGTATCTTTCCCTTTGTTGTTCATGTACCTTGTGATCTTGTGTGTTTGATTGTCTAGGGATGTGATTTGGACTTGTTCTTGAGTGTTTCCTGTGATTTCTCCCGCTCTTCCCCATGTTCATCGTGGTTTCCGTAGGATCCCTCCAAACGTGAAAGATCGATTTAATTAGGGTTCCACCTCACATATTGGTATCATGAGGCACGCTGATCACGCTTTTGGAGCCCCCACCCCTGTTTTCTAGCTTGATTTTGTTGTTTTCATCCTAAACCAAAAATCCCCCAAAAATAGCCCCCAAATTTTTTTTGTGATTTGTTGGTTTGATGATGTTTTGTTGATTTTGATCCGGATTTGTTTTTCAAGTGGATCTAGCATTCCCCAAGCCCCTCTTCCCATCCAAAATTCCATCCAATTTTCCCCAAATCATCCATTTCCCCCAAAATCCTCCGATCCGATTCAAGGAATTACACGAAGCAGATTACCATTTAGAAACTTACTTGAGAACCTCAAGATTACCGCCCCGCAACGGTATTTCCGCTACCCTGTTTCAAAAACAGTCGAAAATCCTGACACGAGCGGTACTACCGCCCTCCCGAGCGGTACTACCGTCTGGCGAGTTTCAGCTTCGAGTTTTACCGTTTTGCCCATAACTAATTCATCCGAGTCCGTTTTGACGTTCTTAGCTCGTTTTGAAGCTATTGACATCCCCATCCCACAAAAATACTACCAACATCATTTGACTCCATCACATTTGGTGAAGTTTGGCATCTTTGCTTGGGCTTCCACCACAACATCCCAGATAACCACCACCACTTCCGCAACCTAACCCATTTTGTTCCTTTATAGCATTAGTGGTTGTTGAGTTGTGATTTGAGTCTCCCTGGTGTTTGGCTACTTAGGGACCGTTGCTTCTTCATCAACCACCACCACCGCCACCACTTCCACATAACCTTGCCCACCATACACTTCCGACAACCCAACTTAACCCAATTGTTGTTTGTTTTTTCGAGTTGTGGCTTGTGTCTCCTAAGGTGTTTCGCTACTTAGGGACCGTAAGGCCCAACTTTACACCGGTATAACCCATCATCCCACTTCCGCATTGCCTAGTGCAACACCACCACCGCTTCCGCTACCACCATTTGACATTTGTCATTTGAGATTTTGAGTTTATGTTTTTCCGCTTCCTAAGGTGTTTCGCCACTTAGGGACTTAGTCTCCATCATCTTGGTATCTACACCAAGAACACCGCCACTCATCATCGCAAAGGACGGTAACCTCGATTTACACCTTTGTATATCCCCTTGCAAATTGCATTGTTAACCCCAGCCCATTTTAAGGCCACTTACCTATCGAGACTAGCCATTTGAGTATTGCCGCAACGTTATTGTGCACAGTAGTGGTCCATACCTTCCATTGCATACATACCATATCATATTGGTATCATATCATCCATTGTGCCTCAAGTTTGTTCCTTGATATACACAATTGCTATCTTGGTTTGTGCATTGTACAAAAGTATAGAAAAAAGAGAGAAAAGCTTTTAACAAAAAGAGAGCAAAGAGCTCGTGAGCAAGTGCCATAGCATCATACCCCATTGAACATAAGAGCCATAACAAAATCTACATCATATGATATCATGCTTGAGAGAAACACCAGGAACCATACATAGATAGCATACTTGGGATAGAAGAATATCCATTTTGCATATTATAGGTTGTGCACAAGTGTCGATCCGCCATTGAGCAATCGATGCTCTCTCTTGAGTTGTGCAACACGAAATTTCCTGGATTCCACATTTTGTGCTCATTCCTTGGTTGCACGACCTGCATCTATCCTTGTGTGTGTTTCCGGTATCTTTCATTGCTATTGGTCCATTTGTTTCACTTTAAATTTGTGAATCTTTTTTCAAATTACTTTTTGCTAACATTTTGCATCAAATTTTTGTGCCACCATCCTCACCCGAGCTCTACCATAAGCCTTTACTTGTAGGTGGAAGGAAAAGTCCGACCAATTCCACTATTCTTTCATCTCACATTGAGTGAACGGGATACATCCTCAACTTTGGGGAAAAGGTAACTTGGTATTGTTTATCTCATTTTACTCACCTCTACTCAGTCTTGTGATGGATAGGCAAGGCATTTCACTTTCGGGTCACAACAACAACGACGAAGTTCGATGCCATGAACAACAACTACGACGCCAAGATGGACAAGCGCATGGAGGAGATCAAGGCCCTCATCAAGTCCCAGCCATCTTCCTCATCTTAGAGAAGACGCCAAGAGCACATCCCCGAGCTACCATCTCCGCAAGATCGGATCGGCATCGACACCAACACCACCAAGAACGTGAAGGTCAAGAGCTCTACATCAACCCGCCAATGACTTCACCATCTCCCTTGGCATCTTCCGGCGAATTTCAAGGCATTTCGCCACGGACATACGGCATCTTCGCCAACAAGCACCCCAAGACCGCGCCAAGAGAAGCCCCAAGCTCAAGTCCACGACTTCCACGAGCTACTATGACCTCGACATCGACCACGATTCCTTTCTATGGGACTCATGAACCCGAGGAGTATCTCGGTGGGAGCGGAATGGACGACTACCTCAAGCTACATCAAGTTCCTCCCAAGATCAAGTGGTGCGCCACAAGAAACTTCCCACCACGCATTGGCATGGTGGCTTCACACACCTTCGGAGTACTATGACATGAGTTGGCCCAAGACGAAAGAGCTTTTGCGTAGAGTTCGCGGCCCCAACCTACACGGAACAAATTCGACGCCAATTGGAGAACACCATCCAAGGATCCAAGTCCATCGACACCATTTAAGGAGATGAAGATTGCCTCGGACAGGCCGGGAAACCCATTTCGATGAAGTTCCACTTCATGATGGGATTTCACAACGACATCTCCAAGACCATCTTCCCAGAACTACAAGTCCATTGATGACTACTACATTGGTGCTCTCACGGAACAAGAACTCATGAAGGCCAAGGCTTCCCACCCCAAGCAAACTTCGGCCCTTAAGCTTCTAGACAAGCATGAGGCTAGTACCACCAAGATGTCCAAGCCCGAAAGCTCAAAGACGATTCCAAGTTCACTTCACCGCCATCCCTCTTGTGGCATTGATGGTGCCGAGTCTACTTTGACTTTTTCAAGACGGGCGCAGAATTTAACGACCACGG
This sequence comes from Aegilops speltoides, assembly GCA_021437245.1. Classification (NCBI taxonomy): domain Eukaryota; kingdom Viridiplantae; phylum Streptophyta; class Magnoliopsida; order Poales; family Poaceae; genus Aegilops; species Aegilops speltoides. The sequence continues at coordinate 67,823 of JAHHZJ010002970.1, read as the reverse complement.
AGACTTTCAAGGACCAAGCTTTGGAGGCGAAACAAGGTGGCAGCAAGGATGATGCTTCCATCTTAGGAGGCTAGAGTGATGATGTGCCATTTCGCCTTCATCTACGGCGACGGACGAGATGATCGAGCATGGGATTTTCCTTCGGTCATGGAGGAGAGTGATGATGTGCCATTTCGCCTTCATCCACGGGGTTTAATGAGATGGTTGAGCATGGGATCTTCCCTTCGACCACGGCGACGATGATGACTTGAGTGACTTGTGCCACCATATTGGAGTGAGAGGACTTCACCACTAGCCCCATATATGATGAGTTGCCACACCCCATGTGAGGAGAGCCACAACCCCACCACTTGAGTGAGATGAGTGACTCCACCATACGTGAGTTTGAGTGCACCTATTTTGAGGGGAGGAGGAACCACCACATAGAGAGAGTGAGATAGTAGATAGGTCTCAGAGGCCATTTGCATTTCTAACAACTTGACCTCTACCTCATTGTGTCTTCTCATTTGGTGCTAGGTCCCATTTATGAAGACGCCGATCCCCGACCACTTCGCCCTCCCTTGGACAAGACGATGGCCATGGGGAATATGATGCACCCCCCCATGGTTCCATCAAGATGAAGATGACCACCATTTGGTCTTTTCCCACCTCACCCTAACCACTTGAGTGGAATGACAAAGGTAATGGTGAAAATGTCTAGTCCCACTAGTGGACTTTCTCGAGATTGATTGCTTGATGATGTTGATCCACCTAGTACCTTGTTTCATTCTAGTATGATTTCCCATGTGATGATTTGCCCATTTATGATGAGTAAATGATTCTCATGTGGAGTCTATTAGTTGTGACCATGTTACATAGGATTTCTTGTGACAATTCTTTTAGGTCACGCCAAATGTTTGATAATCCGCCAACTTGTCATATGGCATGATATTTGCATTTGAATTTTAATATTGATATGCCCTTTGAACCCAATTTCCTATTATAATGCCAACCCATGGACCATTTGCTTTGGGATATTGATTGTTTTGATTTTCCATTTTCCCTCCAATATTTTGGATTTGTTTTTCCAAATGTTTTGTTTTCATGAGGAGACCTCATAGTTTCCTTACATGTTAGGAGATTTTGATCCATCCCTTCCATTGCATGATCCCCATAATTGTGTGCACCATATGCTCCCCATGATTAAACATGATATTGATATGTCATATACTTGCATTCTCAATTTGTGTCCCCATCGTGTCATACATAACAACTATTCTTTCATGATGGATGACATGTTCATATACCATGCCTCAAATTTCTTTGAGCATTGCTTATCTTGTGCCTTGACTAAGCACATACACATCATGATGGATGATGTGTACATTTACCCACACACAATTTCTTTCGTTTGTCTTTTGTGTAGGTACCCATGAATACTTGTCAACTTCGAATCCCACGAGTTGACAAAACGAGCTCTTGAGAGCAATGACGGTTTGGGATCCCGGGACTATCCTTACCACTGCCCTTCAACAAGGACTACGCAAAACCCTCTACTTGGCTCTCACACGGCTATGGGCCATTTACCACTTCACATTATGCCTCATTTTACCATGTTCACTTTGCATGCTATGCTTGCTTCTATGCCTTTGCCATGCAATTGGACCCTTGTTTGCATCTACCCATGATTCTCCATTATGATATTCCTATGTGTATTTGCATGCTTGGTGGAGATCCTTTTGCTTTTGCCATGTTTATCATGTGCCCCATTCTATTGATGTTTGTTGTGTTGGGAGAGTCATGATGACCCATTGCTATTCACATATGGCCTCTCGCCAATACATTCATGATATTGTACTCATATCTTGCTTTCATGCTTGTGCTATGACTTGTGAATTATTCATGCCCACTATTTGCACCAATGACATGTTTGCCATGATTCCTCCTAGTATGTTGCATCTTCCACTACTAGCTTGGATTTGATAGCTATGAATGCTCATTATATTGCATCACCCATGTTCCACTACTTGCTTTCTTGGGTTGATGACAATATGCTCATGCCTCTCACATGATATATCTTGATCATTGTCTCTTGTGTTATAAGTGCTCATCTCATGCGGTTGATGACAACCATCTATATGCTTTGCCATGATTTGGTTTTTTGTCATATATCTCCATGTGTTGCCTTCTCTCATGCTAGATGATTTGCCATGTATTGAGTGCAACAATGATTCTCTTCTTGTTCATGAGATTGCCCCCATAGCATTCTCAAAATATTTGGAGATTTTGACACAATTTTGTGAAGCATGCTTGTCTTACTTCTTTGCACCATATACCTAGTGCCATGAATATCACCATTGTTGCATCATATTATTCATGCACTTTTGCTTCTAATGGTTATGTGCAAAAGATGAGAACCATCATGATGGATGATGTGTTTGTTACCATGGCATATTTTCTTTGTTTTGTTTTGTGCATGTGTAGGATACTTGGACTTCATGTCCACTTCCACTTCACGTGAGTTGAATTCGAGTTTTGAGAGCAGCCACCTTACTACCATTTATTCTACATCGCCTTGCTTGTGTCTCACATTGTGAAGAATGCACAAGGACATGCTTTCAAGGTGATATCCTTTCTTTGAGAACTCCCAAACAATGAGCATGGATATTGTGGATCATACTACTTGTGTTGTTGCACCATGAGACTTTGGGTCATCTTGGACTACTTGATTGCCATATATTAGAGATCTTGCCTCGCTTTACCATTTTAGCATTTCCATGCTTCATGATATATATACCTTTGTGTTGCATCCAATTCTTGGACTAATTGCTACTATCATATGGTTGGTTGCACCAATGTCATTTCTTCACATATGCCATGTCCCTTTGCTTGTCAAATGATTCACTTGATTGCCTCACACATGATGAACAATTGCTCTTTCTATTGTGTTGAGTGCCAACTATATTCACTAACCCTATGCACATTATGCTTGGATTGTCTTGCACTTGACCCATGTGTTTAGACATCTCATCTTATTTGGTGTTGTGAATGATTCCTATGCCTTACCATCCACCATTTGTCGAGCGCTTTATGCATGCTTCTATGACCTTGAGGAGGATGCTTATGCTCCACACATATTTGCATTCTCTCACATTTACATGCTTGTCCCCATGATATCTTTGCTTGTGCTCAATTTATGTGCTTACATGCCATGTCACAATCCTTTGTCAAACCATATGCTATGCTTGATGACAACACTTGTTTGGTGAATCACCTCTTGAATGCTTGGTTTTGCACTAATGCTAACCACATTTGTTTTTCCAAGTGTTTGTTGTCCTTGCTCATTTTGAAGGAATCCCAAGACGGGTGCAACATTGGAGTGCCCATTCGTGGAAGATGATGAGTACTTGGTGAACGCCCACTTTTCACGGCGGCCTTTCTCTTTCCCATGGTGATTTGGTTTTGATCCAGGTCTAATCTTTCCAAGGGGAGGGATGATGCGGAGCATCCCACGGTCATCACCATGTCAAGAGTCCGCTTGGCAAGTGACACGGCGACTTACTTTCATACATAAAGGTGAATCTTCCTTTACACGTGTTCACTTGACACCTTTGAGGATGGTATACTACTTGACACTCCACCTTGCATGCATAGGTATTGTCAGCTTCACGCACGACGAGGAGTGCAAGGCCAAGGAACGCCTACACCTCCATGAGGGAAGCATGGAAGTTAAGATGGAAGAAGAAGGACCTGCCATTTAGAAAGGGCGGTATATCGCCAAAGCAAGCGGTATTATCCCAAGCGGACTCCCCCAAAGCAGCGGTACTACTGCTCAAGGGTACTACCACCATGAGTCCTGATTACCGCCCCTGCCGGCAGGGTCAAGGCCTTGGCCTTGTATCCCCTCCCACTTACCCCTTCGTGGCTTAGACTATAAATAGACCACCTCCACCTCCTTTCTAGGGTTAGCAAAGGATAGCTCATTCTTAAGTGAGTTTTGCTCCTACCTATCTCTACTCTTGGAGAGAGAGACCATTACTCCATTGGAGGCCAAGACTCCATCTAGGAGAAGATCCCCATGGATTCAAGCCTCCTTTAGGGAAGATCCATCTAGGATATCATCAAGACCTCCTCTGGAGATGAACCTTACCTTGTATCTTTCCCTTTGTTGTTCAATGTACCTTGTGATCTTTGTGTTTGATTGTCTAGTGGATTGTGATTTGGACTTGTTCTTGGAGTTTTCCCTTGTGATTTTCCCTTTTCCCCCGGTTCATCGTGGTTCTCCGGAGGATTCCCTCCAAACGTGAAAGATCGAAATTAGGGTTCCACCCTTTAATTCAAGGAAATTCGCAAAAATTAATTCCGAATTGTTTCGACCCAAGCTTAATGCTAGTTTTGGAAAAACGGTGTTTAACCTATTCCAATCAAATTGTTTCAAACCTCAATTTAATCCCCCAAAACGGCAAGAATACTTAATTCCCAACAATCCACATTTAAATTTCAAGGGTTTTAATTTTCCAATAATTATTCTTTAAGAATTTTTAACCCTGCCTTCCCCGCAATTTTGGGTAATTTACCCGTTAAATTAATATTGGTTGGAACCCAAAAGCAGGATGCAGTTTTTCAAAGCGGCCCAAGTACCGGAAAATAAAATCTCAATGTTAACCCCAAAACCTTCAAAGGAAAGCAAAAAAAATGAAGCTCTCCTCGTGGAATTGTAAACGTTAAATCCTTTGCCCATTTCCTACTCCCAAGAAGAAATTTCCGGAACATAACTACCCTCAAAAAGGGGAATATTAATTTTTGTTTTTTTGGTCTTTTTCGGCTAGGGGAAAATTCCATTAATTTGGCAATGTTAAAACCTCTTTGTGGTCCTGGTGGGCACAAATTCCCCAAATTTTTTCAACCCCACCCCTGGAACTCCCAAAAAACTTTCCTTAACCGAAGCAAGGTTACGGCCAAAGAAACACCCCAAAAAAAGCCGAAATTTTTTGTCCCGCCTTTGGAAAAAATTTGGGCCCAAACGAAGGGGGATTTTTTTTGAGAAACCAATATTTCACCGGGGTTGTGGAAAAAACCCCGCAATTAAACAAACAACAGTTTGGTTTCCAAAACCTTCCCAATGGGAATTTTTTTATGGGGCCCGTAAACGTTTGAATTTGGACCCGTAACAATTTTGAAACTTAAATTTATTTTTCGCCAGGTTCTCCCAAATACCTTTAAATGGTTGGTGATCCTAACCCATTTGGTTGGCAGAATAAGAAACACAAACAAGGGGAAATGATCCTACGACTTTCCAATAAGTGGTGGTTGGTTTTATAAAAACCCACAAGAAATTCAAATTTACCGCCATTCAAACCAATTGTCCGGCAACCATTAGGTCCTTCAAAGCCTTGGAATATAGCCCATTTTTGTTTGGAGAATTCCAAACGGCGCCCAATTATTCTGAAGGCCTTTAATTTGGTAAGCAAAAAAAGGTTCCAATTTAAATCAATTCAATGAAATTGAATAAACCCAAGAAACCCGGGGTCCTGGTAATTTAGGGCGCCGAGCCCTAGAACCAAAAAAATAGGGGCTGGGTGTAAAAAGGGAAAGCCCACAAAGGATTATTTTTCGCCCTTTTTTGCGGCTCCTTTTTTTTGGCTTCTAAAAAACCCAAACCTAAATGGCAAGGTCTTCCAAAACCCCTTCAAACTAATTTATTCAGAAATTTTTCAAACCAAATTTTTTCAAATGCCGGACCCAAAAGAAACGGGCAAAAATTTCTATAACCAATCCGTTCAAACCCGCTTAAACACCAAAAAGGAAAGCCAAAAATTTTTTTTTGTTTTTGGAAAATTTTGGCCTAAAAGAGGGTTTGGTTTTGCTTTAAAAAACCTCTTTAGAAGGAAAATTGGCGAAACCAAATACTCGCAAGGGGGAAACAAAATGGAAAATAGATTTGGATTTCCCCAAAACAAACCTTAAAATATCAAGGAACTTCAAATTTGTGGGGATTTATGCCCCTTATTAGGGAAGCCCAATGGTTTTTGGAAATACATTAGGTTGGCTATTTAAGCCGTTGGTGGGGAAAAGATGGGTTATTTTAACCCCAAAGGGACAAATTTTCCCCCTAAATCAAACCCTTAAAGGGACCCTAGACTTTTTTTAAGAAAAAGGAACTAACCTCATTTTTGCAACCCGCCAAAATTCCCAACAATGCAAATTCGAAAAGATTCAAAGGTTTTGCTTTCTTCGTTGGAGGAAAAACCCTTTTTTTTGTGGGGCTTTTTGGTTTAGGTTGGAAAATGTGACGTCTAAACCCTATAAACGTAAAATTTCCACCAAAGAAATCCAACCACTTGAAAGAGGCATTTGCCTCCTTCAATGGATGGTTTCCTTCGCTTTGTGAATTTACGTTTCCGTATTTAACCGAGGTCGTTCTTTACCAATCCTTTAAAACCAAAAAAAGGTTATTACTACCGAACCAATCAACCCTTTCAAACCCTTTTCCGAAAAGCGGAAATTTAAGGTTGCAATCCCTGGTTATTGCCTTAAGAGGAAAGCTTTTAATTTGATTCTGGGCCTGTTGACGCCCGCCGCAACCACAAACCCTGCCATCCAACCAGCTATGGCTTAACTTTAATCCAAATAAAACCCCAAGTTAAAACCAATTTCCCCAAACCTTTTTGGAAAAGGGAATTTGTTTTGGATCCTTAAATTTCCCATTCTGTTTCCCAAAGGTTTCAAATTAGCCAATCTTTGGCTTGAAAAGGGTTGGTTTCTAAAATAAAAATTTGGTGAAAAATTTCCGAACCTTCTTGACCAAATTTTAGAATCCATTTGTATTTTCGCCAAAAGGCTTCGCAAAAAAACCAAAAAATTAAGGGTGGCTTCCCAAAGCCTGAATTTTGTTAATTTCTGGTCGCCCTACAGCCTACCAAACCCCAAGCCTTGGCGCTTTCCAATTTCATTCTCTGAATTATTTTGTTAAACCTTTTGTACCAATTTAAAGCCTTCCCATAACATTAAATCTTACCCGAAACGAATTTCCCCGTAATTTAGCCAAGGCGAGAGTTTTGGTCCAAAGGTTAGCAGCGTGGGTGTGGGTGAATTTAATTTGGTTAGGATTTGTCCTCCACCAAAAACCCTTCCTATAGGCTTGAAGGTCAAAATTCTTTGATTTGCAAGCATTTCCATTTTCATTTGATGGGGAACCCTTAACAAACACCTACAAAAACAAAGGAATTGGACCAGGTGCAAGAGCTTTGAGACCGGAGGTGACATTAAACCCTTAAACAAACCTTGATCCAATTTGAGAATTGGTTTCCCAAACCGGCCCTGCATACCATGCAACCAAAATCCCCTTGAAAAGGGGAAGCCAAGGGTTCCTATTGAGGACAAATTCTACCCTTGTTTCCCCCAGCCCTGGTTACCAAGGGAAATTACTTTAAGAGGGCCTCAAAGGAACCCCAACCAAAACGGTGACTTTGCTTGGAATAATTCCCTTGTTCATAGAATATGAATTTTTAAATTGGAAATTTACCATTTGGGTTTTGTTCCCAAATAACCTTACTTGGGAAGGAGAAATTGAACAAGAACAAGCAAATGAGGAGAGAAGGGGCAAGTGGGTTTCAATAGTTTCAGGTTTGGGCCAACCATTGAGTTTTCCTGAAGCCTTGGCCTTTTAAAATGCCATTATAAATTTGGCCCAATATTTCAAGGTTAACCTTAAAATTATTGGGCCAAGGCCCAAAGAAATTTCGAAAAATCATTAGATGGGTATTTTTAGGAGTCCTTAGTGGGGAAAAAGAAGGGTTTTGACCCTAACCAAAGGGAAAATTTCCCTTTTTCCTCCTTTAAACAAGGAAGGGGACCGTTGATTTGGGGTTTTTTTAGGTCAAATTCCCATAAAGCTCAACTTCCACCACCATTTCCCCTTTGGTGTTCCAACCATCAAAAAGGCGCCAAACCCCACCTTGGACAATTAAAGCTTTCTTCTTTAATTCGAAACAGGGCAACCAAGTTGTTTTTTGTTGTCCAAGGGAAAAGGACCTTTTAGGGAATGCTTTCCGCGGGTAATAACTCCTCGGGAGGGGTTGGTTTATTGACAAGGGGACGCCCTTTCCAGAGGAAACCGGTAAAATTCGACTTCCACCAAAAGGCAAATCCACCATTATGAAGAGGCAACCTTTTTGGTTATTCAAGTGGAAATCGGGATTTTGTTCCTCGGGTGAAGGAATTTTAAGGCCTTTTCCAAATTTAGATGGAGTTCTTCTTCAACCACAAGCCACTAAAACCAAAAATTGGTTAACAACCAACCAATGAAGGCCGCATCCCTTTTTAGATTTCTTGTTGAATTTGGTTGATTGTGTCCTAGGCTGGTTCCTTGGTTACTTTAGAAGGTTTGAAAATTCTGGTCAAATTGGTAGAAACAACAAGAACTCTTTTCATGGTAAAATTTAACCCCAGCTTATCCGAAAGGTAAAAGACCAATAAACCAAACCAAGGGAAATAAATAAAACCAAGTGGGCCAAAATTTACCAACCACCATAACCAATAATCCAATTTTTAAATTAAATTTGTTTTCGGACCAAATCTAAATTTCCGATTTTCGTGTTTTTTGTCCGAGGTTATTTTCATTCGAGGACGGTTTTCCTTTTGCCCCCTCCGTCACTAACATTTTGCAGAGTTCACGACGCCTTTCCACAAGACGACACCGGGATTACCACCTATTCGAGGGATTGAGCATCAAATTGACTTAATTCCCGGCATCATTACCCAACCGTGCACCATACCTACCAATCCGAGGAGACGGGAGATTATGCGCCAAAAGGAGCTGCTCGACAAAGGTTATATAAATCCCTTAGTCCTTGTGCTTTCCTATTATTCTAGTGCCAAAAGGATGGTACGCCACGATGTGTGTTGATTGTAGAGGCATCAATAATATTATTTCGTATCGCCACCCTATTCCTAGGCTAGATGATATGCTTGATGAATTGAGTGGTTCACAATATTCTCCAAAGTTGATTTTAGTGGATACCATCAAATTCGATGAAATTGGGAGATGAATGGAAAACAGCATTTAAAACTAAGTTTGATTATATGGTGGTTAGTCATGCCTTTGGGTTAACTAATGCACCTAGTACTTTCTGAGATTAATGAACAAGTTTTGGCTTTCATTGGACGATTTGTGGTAGTCTATTTTGATGATATATGATTTATAGCAAATCTTGGAAGAACATTTGGAACATTTACGTGTTTTTAATGCTCTACGTGATGCACGTTGTTTGGTAACCTTGGGAAGTGCACCTTTGACCGAGGTATCTTTTCCTGGCTATGTTGTTACTCCACAGAATTGAAGGATAAAGCCAAGATTGAAGCTATTGATTGGGAGCCCAAAACGGTCACACAAGTGAGGAGTTTCCTTTCTCCTGGTTTCTATAGGCTTTGGAGAGATTTCAGCACCATTGCTGCACCTCTCAACGATTAAAGAAGGATGTGCTTTTGTTTGGGGTACCGCAAGAAGAAGCCTTCACGGTATTGAAAGTGTTGACAATGCCTTTACTCCAACTTCCGATTTTAATAAGACTTTTGAGCTTGAATGTGATGCTAGTGGAATTGGATTAGGGGTTATTACAAGATGGCAAACCTTTATACTTTTCAAAAAATTGAGGGCCTAGTCAATTACTCTACTTATGATAAAGAATTATATGCTCTTGTTCGACTTTAGAAACATGGCAACATTATTTATGGCCCAAAGAATTTGTTATACATTCGATCATGAATTTTGAAACATATTAAAAGTCAAGCTAAACTGAATCAGACATGCTAAATGGAAATTCATTGAGACTTTCCTTATGTCATTAAACACAAGAAGGGTAAAAAATGTTTTGGATGCATTGTCTCGCCCAATACTATGCTTTCACAACTTGACTTCAAAATATTTGGTTTGGAGACCATCAAAGATCAATATGGCATGATGCTGATTTTAAAGATGTATTCAGAAGGAAAAGAACATGGAACAAGTTTGTCGTTAATGATGGATTTGGTTCGTAAATGTATGCATTCCATAGCTTTGCTTTTGTTGTTGGGAGGCGATGGAAAGGACTAATGGGACACTTTCGTGAAGAAGACGGAGGACGATTTGCTACACATTTCTTTTGGCCAAAGATGAGACGGATGTTGAGCGCTTTTATTGCTTGGCACTACATGTCAAAAAGCTAAGTCACACTAATCCTCATGGTTTATATATCCCTTGCCGACTTAGTGTTCCTTGGGAGGATATATCATGGACTTTGTTTTAGGTTTACCTAGAACAAAGAAGGGAGGGATAATATTTGTTGTCGGGATAGATTCTAAAATGGCACATTTATACCATGTCATAAAAGCGATGATGTTGTAATGTTGTGATTTGTTCTTTCGACAAATTATTCGCTGCATGGTGTGCCAAATACTATTGTTTCAGATCGTGATACTAAATTTCTAGCCACTTTGAGATGTTTATGGGCAAGTTGGGGACTAAACTGCTTTTTAGTACTACTTGTCACCCCCAAACCGATGGAAAACCGAAATAGAACATTGTCTACTATGCTTAGGGCTGTTCTAAAGAAAATAAGAAATGTGGGAGGAATGCTTGCCTCATATTGAATTTGCTTATAATCGCTTATTGCATTCTACTACTAAGATGTGCCCTATTGAAGTTGTGTATTTTCCACCCGGCACCTATTGATTTGTTGCCTCTTCCATCTTGAGAAGGTTAATTTTGATGCTAAAGAACGTTTGAATTGATTTTAAAATGCATGAGTTAACTAAGGAAAACATTGAGATGAATGCTAAATATAAACTTGCGGAGATGGGTAGAAAACATGTTGTGTTTGCACCGGATCTTGTTTGGTTACATTTTTAAGGATAGATTTGATTTTGCAAATCAAAGCTAAATGTGCTGCGGTCCCTTTAAGGTGTTGGAGAAAGTAAATGATAATGCATATAAACTTGAGCTCCGCAGATTTTGAGGTTAGTCCCACTTTTAACATTGCAGATTTGAAGCCATATTTGGTGAGGAAGATGAACTTCCGTCGAGGAACCCTTCATTTCAAGAAGGAGGATGATGAGGACATCAATACCATTGTTACACCCACAGCCCCTGCTATACATACCGACCAATTACTAGAGCAAGACGCCAACTAAATTACGTACTTTGCTTGGTAATGATTCTAATGTTCATGAGAATATGATTGCCTAAATTGGATACATTTGTTTTGCTTACAAATGAAGGGCCTAGCTTGGAGAAGGATGAACATTGGAGCAAGAACAAGCATGGAGATGATGGCATGCAAGGGGACAAGAATGGAGTTACTGATGATTTCAGGACTTTGAAGCCACCATAATGAGTGCATGAAGCCTTGGACAAAATATACAAGATGCCACTTCATAAATTTCTCCAGAGGCTATTCTAGGTGCGCACCTTATTATTGGGCCAGGCCCATGTAATTTGAAATACATTAGTATAGGCTATTTTAGAGTCCGATGTGGGGAAACAAAGATAGGGTTAGTTTACCCCTCCACCAAGGGCCAAAATTCATCTTCCTTAATATACAGCCCTTAGGGCACCCTTAGACTTTGGGTTTTGTTTAGACAAAGTTCGCCATAGCTGCAACTTCCGATTTCTTGTGTTCCATGCAAAAGGCATCAAGAACCCCACCGTGATCAATAAAGTTTCATCTTATATTCGAATATCCAGATTGCAACTCGCTTGCTTGTTCTTCGCTTGTCGCAGGAAATAGACCCGTGGTCGGTTGATCGCCCGCGGGTCAACCTCTCGGAGTTGGTTTAGCGAATATATGCACGCCCCACGCCGTAGTCGGATCGCCAAAGTCGAGTTCCACCAAAGCAAATCCACCATCTCATCGAAGACGGACACCTTGCCTCTATCAGAACCCAAGTATGCGAAGACGGAGAGGAGAAAGCCAAAGATTGGAGGCCCGATCCGGACAGAGGCTGGACGATCCGGACAAAGCCCGATGATCCATTCCGGACGAACGCTAACTCCACGGAAGGCAAAAACCTCCGCAAGACGGATCATCGGACCCAGCCCGATCATCGACTCGCCCCGACGTTCCCCCCAACATCCGCCCGCTGTCGCCATCAGGACCCCTGCCATCCGGACTCCACCCGATTATTGAAGTCCGGATTATCCGACCGTCCGGAACCGCCAGGGGGCATGTTGGCGAGCCCATGTACCCTTCGCCCCACTCTATATATAGGACCCCTCTCACTTTGAGACTTAGCATTGATTAGCTCATATTTGTGTGTGAGAGCCTTTGCTCATCCACGGCATTTCCACGGAGATCGGACCTGCCTAGGAGAAGATCCATCGGATTCAAGACCCCTATACGGAAGATCCCCTGGATTCAAGACCTCCTCTCGGAGAAGAACGGCTACCTTGTATCTTTCCTTTGTTGATTTTGGACCATGTATCCTCGGCAGATCTAGACCTTTGTGATCGATTCTTGTTGGTTGAGTGTTCTCCCTGCCCTTTCCCCTACGCCACAACGACTTTATCAAGTCCAAGGCGACCACCACGAGCGAGAGTGACACTTCCATCTTCGAAGCCCCTCAAGGACGATAGCATGGGACATTTCCTTCGTCATGGAGACGAGCTATGAGGTGCCACATCATATGGACCTCCAACACTAAGACGGGCACAAGAAGGTCGAGCAAGGGCCATCCCTTCACCACGCAGCGATAGGAGTTGAGCATGGAGACATTTGCACCTACACCTCTCCGACACTCCACATATGTCGAGATGCCCGGCGTTGTGAGGAGAGCCACCACCCCATGAGAGAGATGAGTGACTCCACCATATGTGACATTGAGAGCATCTCCTTGAGAGGATGAGTGTGACCACCACTAGCCCCACATGAGAGCATGCCACACATCCTATGTGAGGTTGAGCGCCACTTGAGTGACTCCACCAGCCATATGAGTGAGAGCATCCTTGAGGGAGTGAGTGAGCCACAACACTTAGTGAGTGAGGTAGTTGACACGCATGTGAGGCCACTATGATTTCTAACGACTTAACCTCTACTCCTAGTGTGTTTTCTTCTTTGGTGCTAGGTCTCCTACATGACGACACACCAACCATTGATGAGTCCATACCTCCTATGGAGACGACGATGGCTATGATGGACGATGATGCACCCCAAATGGTTCCATCAAGATGAAGATGACAACGAGACGATCTTCAACACCTCACCGACAACACATGAGCGACGCCCAAAGGTAACATAGGTGATGGTGCTTCTTGTCCCACTAGTGGACGATCTTGACGATGATTGCTCCCATGATGTTGACCCACCTATTACCATGCTTCATGCTAGTGAAACTTCTTCATGCCTTGACTTACCTATTAATGATGAATATGATGATGAGCATGTTGAGTTGCCTAGTTGTGATGCTATGCTTCATAGGATATCATGTGAAAATTCTATTGGTCACTTCATGTTTGACAATCCATTGAACTTGTCATATGCTATGAGTGAGATCTCCCATATTGCTTCATTTCAATCTCAACATAGTAACTATGCATGCCCCATTAAAATCAATCCCATTTGCACTTATGGCATAGACTAGATGATGGTCATTGGCTTTTGTTTTCATGTGATGATATTGCCATGCTTCCTTTACATGATTTGCTAATTCATCCAATATGTCATGCCATAATCACATTGTTCCAAATATGTATTGTTTTGGATGTTGTCAATATTCTCCACATGATGTTACTACTCTTGCTCATGAGGAGACCCCATAGTTTCCTCATACATATTAGGAGATCTTGATGCATTCCATACTTTGCATGATTCCCATGATCAAGCACCATATGCATTCCATGAACAACAATGCTCTATGATGAGGACATCAATACCATTGTTACACCCACAGCCCCTCATCGTTATATATACGGACCAATTACTAGAGCTCACAAGACGCCAATTAAATTACCTGTACTTTCGCTTGTTGGTAATGATTCTAATGCTCATGAGAATATGATGTCGCTTAAATTGGATACATTTGTTTTGCTTACAAATGAAGGGCCTAGCTTGCGTAAGGATGAAAATTGAGCAAGAACAAGCATGGAGTTGATGGCATGCAAGGATCAAGAACGGAGTTACCAAGTGATGATTTCAGGACTTTGAAGCCACCATAAGGAGTGCATGAATCCTTGGACGAAATATACAAGATGCCACTTCATAATATTCGTCCATAGGCTATTCTAGGTGCTACACCTTATTATGGCCAGGCCCATGTAATTTCGAAATACTTGAGTATAGGCTATTTTTAGAGTCCGTGATGTGGGGAAACAAGAGTTAGGGTTGGTTTCGGACCCCATCCTCAAGGGCCACGAAATTGCCTCCTTTCCCCCATATATATACAGCCCTTAGGGCGCCGCTTAGACTTTGGGATTTGTTTAGTTAAAAGTTAGCCATTGCAACTTCGTACATTTCGCTTGTGTCCCAATCTAATGTACAAGACCGCTACGGATCCCCACCATTATCAATAATTCATATATATTCGCAATATTCAGATTGCTTTATCATATTCTTGCTTGTTCTTCGATTGCTTGCAGGAATAGACCTTCGTGGTCAGTTGATCGTGTTCGCGTGGTCAATAACCTCCTCGGAGTTGGTTTAGCGGTTGCATATAGCGCGACGCCCTCAAGACGTCAGAGTCGATCACAAAGTCGACTTCCACCAAAGCGATAGTTATCATCTCATCGAAGATCGACACCTCGCCTATCAAGTGGTATCAGATTTGTGTTGCTCGGTGAGATTTTCGCTTTTTCGTAGTTTAGATCGAGTCCTCGTCTTCATACCTACAGTCCGTTTAAAAAAGCCACAAAAATTAGGGTTAGTTCATCATATCCGAACCAATCTGAGCCTTTGCATAATCTTTTTCAGATTTATGCTTGTTGAATTTGCGGTTGCATCGTCGTGTCTAGTTGCTGGTCTTAGAGTCTAGTCTTTAGAGTTTCGAGTTCGGTCATAAGTTGTCACGCCGCCGCAGACCATCATCATCGCCGCCCATCTACCACCACCGCTTATCCGCCACCGCTCAATCCAGATCCATATACCACCACCGCTATCATATACCACCACCGCTGCCATATCATACCACCATATATCCACCACCAATCCGAAGTTCCTTGCATATTAGGGTTTGTTTTCGGATCCATCTAATTTTCGATTCGTGTTTCCTTGTCTCGAGTAGGTTTCGGTCCAGCAATCTTTTGTCAGTCTCAGAGAAAAGGTTGGTTTCCAAAAAACACCCTCCGCTTAGGCCCAAAATTTTCCAAAACGACGGGACAAAAAATTTCTGGCTATCCTATTTTTAGGTGTTTCTAAGATCATTGAGACAGTCTGAGTATAGAAAGTTTTTTGACCCGCTTCCAGCTTTTGGGTCCGGCAATAAAAAAAAAATTGGGCAAAAAAAATTTCGTGCCCATCCTGTCAGTTTGACTTGGGAAGAGTTTTGAGACACACGCCATTATAGTGATTTTTCGCAAAAAAAAAAGAGCAGCGCAAAAAAAAAGAGGAGCGAAAAAAAATATTCCAGAGTGTGCTTTTCCCTTGTTTACGCAGTAGCGCCGTGATTTTGTTAGTGTACTAGGCTCGCCTCTAGCACGGTTCAGCCTAGGACCAGCACAGACCGCAGCTGAGCGCTTATTCAACTTTGCATCTCTCGAATTGATTATTGCTGACCTTTTTTTTGCTACCATATTATAAGCCTTCCTAGCCTACATACATCTACGCCGTATGCTTGATTCTCCTGGTAATCGCTATAGCCAAGCTTTGAGAGTTTTGACTACAACGTTGCCGATCACCGCCTGCTGCTGGGTAAGAACCGGTAAGAATTTGAGATTTGCTTGACGGATTTGTGACTGTCCACCACCACCACCACCACTTCCTAGTAGTCTCAGAGGATCATATTCTTGTGTGTTTTATTGTTGCTAACCATGGCAGGATCACGTCGATGAGACTGATTGGGAGAACCTGACTAACAAATAGCTACATGATAAGTTTCAGCAAATGATGATTGGACAGTGCAAGATGTGCTAAATAGATTTGACGAGGCCATGGAGAAGATAGATGGCATTGAGAAGACGCTTGAAACAAAGCTTGATAGCAAGTTTGATGAATTGCTCGCTGCTTTTCCACCACCACCGCCTGCTGCACCTATCGCACTCTCGAACGACAACAACTACGCCCTTCCGAATCAGTATGGACGAGCCAGCGTGTTCCTATTGAGCCAGGACAAAATTCTGGTGCCATTGCCATCGCTGTTGGTGCTTTTGGCCTCGCTACGCTGCTGTGGTACCGACGAGGATGATTATGTGGAGATTACGAGGATGAGGTTGATCAACATCGAACTACGCAACCACCAGCACCACAACCACCAGTCGCCCACATGCAAATAATGGCAATGTTAGGGCTCCCTCAGTACGATAGATCATGACCATCTCCCTAAACTGAAATTGAATATTCCACCATTTGAGGGTAGATATGTTCCTGATATATATCTTACTTGGGAGTTAGAAACTGAACAACGATTTACATGTTTACAATATCCCGAGGAGAGACGTGCTCGTTGCTGTTGTGCTTTCACTAGCTTTGCATGTGTTTGGTGGTCTGAACATTGTAGATTATATCCTGCTCCAGCTACTTGGGCTGCTTTGAAAACTGCTATGCTGCATCTGCTGGTTCCACCATATTATCAACGTGAATTGCTTCAAAATTGCAGCGTTAAGACAAGGCAAAATTTGTAGAAGAATATTATCGTGAATTACAAACTGGCTTGATTAGATGTGGTATTGTTGAGGAGAATGAAGCTATGCTTGCACGCTTTTCGGGTGGATTAAATAGAGAGATTCAGACCATTCTAGACTATAAGGATTATAATAATATCACTCATTTATTCCATCTTGCTTGTAAAGCTGAACGTGAAGTGCAGGATCGACGTGCATTGGTGCGGACTAACTTTTCTCGCAGGTCAACCTTCATCATGGACACCACGCATCATCTACTTCCACACGCTCTGCTATAACCGCACCTCCGCTGGTGCCACCTCCAACCGTGATACACGAAAGCAGGCACAACCACCACTATCTGCCAAGAGCACACCTGCCGACTGCACAGAGCTCTTCTTCTTCCATGGCGCCAATAAAAGGGCACACAAGTGATATTATTTGTCGCGTCTGTAAGGGAAGAGGACATTTTATGCAGAGAGTGCAAATCTCAGCAGGTGATGATTGCTACCGAGGATGGTGGGTATGAGTCCGCTTAGTGACTATGATGAGGAGACTTTGGCCTTATTACACATGAGGAACACGGTGGAGATGATTCTGATCATGAGACACAATACATGGCTGTCAAGATGCCGACAGTATGAATGTTTAGTCGCCAACGTGTTTTGAGTGTGCAGTTACACAAGCTGAGCAAAATCAGAGGCATAATTTGTTCCATACAAAGGGAGTTGTGAAGGAACGCTCTATTCGCCATCATAGATGGAGGGAGTTGCAACAACTTGGCTAGCATGGAGATGGTGGAGAACCTATCTCTCACCACAAGACCACATCCACATCCTTACTACATTCAATGGTTCAACAACAGCGCAAGGTTAAGGTAACACGACTGCTCGTGTGCATTTTAGTATCTCTACATATGCTGATTATGTTGATTGTGATGTGGTACCTATGCAAGCATGTTCCTTATTACTTGGTAGACCATGGCAATTTGATAAAAATTCTGCACACCATGGTAGAAACAATCGTATACTCTTGTTCATAAGGATAAAAATATTACTTTGCTTCCTATGACTCTGAGTCCATTTTGAAAGATGATATTAATAGAGCTAATAAAGCAAAACAGAGAAAAAATAAGAGTGAAAATCAGATTGTGGCAAAAGAATTTGAGCAACATATGAAGCCTAATAGTAAACCATCTAGTGTTGCTTCTGAAATTAAATTGAAAAGTGCATGTTTACTTGCCACTAAATCTGATATTGATGAGCTAGATTTTAGCAAATCTGTTTGCTATGCTTTGTGTGCAAAGAGGCATTATTTTCATTCGAGGACGGTTTTCCTTCTTTGCCTCCTGCACGTCACTAACATTTTGCAGAGTTCGTTGACGCCTTTCCACAAGACGTACACCGGATTACCGCCTATTCATGGATTGAGCATCGATTGACTTAATTCCCGTGCTTCACTACCAAACCGCGCACCATACCGCATCAATCCAGAGGAGACGAAGGAGATTATGCGTCAGTACAAGAGCTTCTCGACAAAGGTTATATACGCCAATCCCTTTAGTCCTTGTGCTGTTCCTATTATTCTAGTGCCGAAAAGGATGGTATCACGTATGTGTGTTGATTGTAGAGGCATTAATAATATTACTATTCGTTATCGCCATCCTATTCCTAGGCTAGATGATATGCTTGGAGACGCTTCACGCTTCACCACCCGATGCTCTACATGCCGCAGCTAAGTCAAAAGCTCAATCTCATGGTCTTTGATAGAGGCGGAGGTGTCCCGATCTTCGATGAGATGATAACTATCGATTAGGTGGAGACGACTTTGACGATCCGACTACAAACGCGTAACGACGCTATGCTTTAGCAATCGCTAAATCAACTCCGAGAGGTTATTGACCACGCCGAGCACAATCAACCTGACCACGAAGGTCTATTCCTGCAAGCAATCAAGAACAAGCAAGAATATGATAAAAGCAATCTGAATATTGCGTAGTATGTATGAAGTATGGATAAAGGTGGGGATCCGTAGCGGTCTTGGTCTGATCGTTGGACACAAACGGCACACGGTTGCAATGGCTAACTTTTAACTAAACAAATCCCAAGGAAAAGCTACTAGATGGATCTACTTATATAGGAGCAAGGTGGCGGCCAAGGAGGTGGAGGACGTCCCAAGGCAGCCTAAAACTAACCCTAGGTCGTACAAGGCCAATGGGCCCAAGTGGAGGTGACGTAACACCTTTGGACTTGTAGTTTGACTCGGATTCTGGTGCAGCGTCAGATTGTTTTGTCCACAACTCAACGCTCCGACGGATTTTAAGTTGATTCCAATTGTGCTGGAAAGAGCATGAAATCTACTTTCCAACAAAAAAGAATCACCCAATTCGAGTCCGTATGAAAAGTTGTTGGCGTTTTGAGTCAGGTATGTCTGTGCAGTCCGAATCTGAATCCAGAACGTGAGAGACTTGGACTCTATCTTCTTGGGCCAAAAGTGACGTGAGAGGACTTTTGAACAGCAAATAAACATCTCTTTCTTCCTTATCTTCATATGTGGATTGTACAAATGTCCCATACACCTGCAATTAGACAAAACACAAAAGTGTGTGAAGTATTTTGTTCTGATAACATAAATAGATTATTGAATAGTTTGCACTAGAAATCACCCGACAAATATGCATGTATGCAATATTTTGGTCATATACAAGGTACTCATGTCCTCATCATCCTCCCCTTTTGAAAATAAAGCCGCCCTCGGCGCTGCTTAATCTGAAATGTGGCTAACAAAAGAGACAAGGTGTACATGTTGTATATGTATACGCCATCCATTTTACTTCCTTGATTTTTGCATATATGACACATGAATAGATGAGTAACTTGCATAGTTCATAAAATCTAAAGCCAACAAATTAGCACAAGAACTAGAAGGCATGAAAATATTACACTCAGTTTGCACATATAAGTGAAGCTCTTATTTATTTCAAAAGATTGACAATGTTCATCATTAAACCATCCCAACATTGGTGAATAAACCTTATTTGAATCAAATTTACATGCTACAACATGCTTAGATAAGCAAACATGCAATGAGTCATTCGCCACAGAATCATCACCAAAATTAGAGGTCATATCAAAACGATTAAACATTGATTCTTTGCATCAACAGTTAATTCAATTGGTGCTCTCAAAATTGTTGGTATTTCAGTTGTTTGATCACATGGCAAAGTCAAATTATCAACATAATCCTCTAAAATAGGTGGTGTGATCAAAGTAGTGGGTAGCTCAACACATGATGTATCAAGTTAACTAGGGATGCATCATTCTCATGTGAAGTTATATCATCAATACCTTTTACTGTTACCTTGTCGCAAAGGTGTAGCTGATGTAGGTACAGACGAGACAATGCACCATGCTCTTGAGATGATGCCAGGCCACAATCCGAGGTGGGGCTGCTCTAGTAGGTGCAACGGTGGAGGAACCAACCGCGGTGGTGAGCATGAACTGAATAGTAGTTGTTGTAGTCACCCAATGCATCCTCCTCAGATCTGTCTCTCAAAGGTACAAGCACGAACATACATACCAGTAATGCAACGAGGAATATACTGAAATCTTTCCTGAATATCATGGTTCAAACCACCAAAAATCTATTCATTGTATCATCCTTAGATTCTTCTATGTCACAATGATGCATATAAGATTTGAACTCTTTGTAGTAAGCATGAACAGTGTTGTTGCCTTGTTTAAATTGTTCAAATTTATGGCAATTCACGATTTATAGTAAGGAGGGAAAAATGTTGTCTCATTACATCTTTCAAATCTTTCCAAGTTGTGGGTGGGTTATCAATATTTTTCTTACAATGCACACTCCACCAAACTGAAGCAAAACCAGTAAATGCTCTAGTGGCAGCTCGCATCGCCAAGTTCGAAAAAGTCATGGTTACTAAAACTTGTTCTACTTCAAACTCCCAAGCAAGATAAATAGCAGGATTAAATCTACCTCAAATGACGGTAAAGAGATAACCTGACCATGTGGTTGTGTGTGTTGTCCCAACTCTCGTGATGGTGAAGATGTGTCCATCGCAAGAACTTCTATCTCCGAACCTGTCATGATTAGTAGAAACAAGAAACAAAATTCAAGATAATGTTCCTATGAACTACTAGGATGCGTTGTAAAGTGCTCACAAGAAAGCAAATATCAATATCTTACAAGTTCTTACCATGCGTGGTGACAGCAACCAGCGATGTCAAATAACTCAAGATTGTGTAAGGCGATTGCCAGTGAACATACGATACACGTGTAGAAATATGTGGAGCTGGGTTGGCTATATATGGTAGCAAAAGATTAGCAATAATCAATTCAGAGATGCAATGTTGAATAAACGCCAACGACGGTATCTGGCTGGTCCTAGGCTAGACCGACTAGAGACGCGAGCCTAGAACACTAATGAGGTCACGGCGTAGCACAACTAGCATCAATGAAGGATACTAAGTAGCTCTTGACAGCAAGATATAAGCGAAGATCACAACGGTAGTGAAGATAATGATGAAAAACAACTACCAAGCAGGACATACAACAACTCTCTCTCCAACTTTCCTCTTGAAAAGTTTGAGCCAATTTTCTGATAAATTCTTTCGAAGAATGCTAATAACTCAAGCTTTCCAATGCAAAAAGAATCACTCAATTCCGAGTTGATATGAGGAGTCAAAGAATTCTAAACTGGCCTGAAAATTGAAACAAGCTGTGTTCATGAATTTCACAGGCAAAAGACCAATTTCGAAGCCGATTTTGAGGTGTCAAAAATGAACTAGCTTCTGAAACTATTTAGATGCGGCTCGTTGTTAGCTTCAATTTAAGTACTCACGGAGCCAAAACGGACTTCAGATGAGGAAGATACACCTGTTTTACTGAACAGTGCGCAAAACAGATTCCAATCCGAATTCAGGTACGAGATTGATTCTAGATAGATCTGAATTTTTTTCTTCTCTTTTTTTTCTCACACTTTTTTCTTTTTACTTCTCTCTTTTTTTTTTTTTTTTTTTCTCTCTCTTTTTTCTATCTTCTTTTCTCCTCTTTCCAAGACAAACTAGATAAGATGCAGATTGATCAAAGAAGATGTGAATGACCTCAACTATGATTATGACAATGAACAGCGCAGAGCACGTGGTGGAAATTAATAGATGGGATGGTGGACAGCGGAAGGGATAATGATGCAGCGGCGTGACTAATGTGAACAGAACTCAAACTCTAAAGGAACTAGACACTAAGACCAGCAACCCACACCCACGATGCAACCGATAATTCAACTATGCAAGCAATGAATAGAAAATTGCAAATGCTCGACTGGCTTGGATAAAGGATGAATAGATCTAACTTTTTTGTGGCTTTTTCATGGACTATAGGTATGAATGATGATGCGATCTAAACTATGAAAACTGTAAAATCTCACCGAGCAACCTGAAAGCTGATACCACTTGATAGAGGCGGAGGTGTCCCGATCTTCGATGAGATGATAACTATCGATTAGGTGGAGACGACTTTGACGATCCGACTACAAACGGCACGACGCTATGCGCCTTAGCAATCGCTAAACCAACTCCGAGAGGTTATTGACCACGCCGAGCACAATCAACCTGACCACGAAGGTCTATTCCTGCAAGCAATCAAGAACAAGCAAGAATATGATAAAAGCAATCTGAATATTGCGAGTACGTATGAAGTATGGATAAAGGTGGGGATCCGTAAGCGTCTTGGTCTGATCGTTGGACACAAACGGCACACGGTTGCAATGGCTAACTTTAACTAAAGAAATCCCAAGGAAAAGCTACTAGATGGATCTACTTATATAGGAGCAAGGGGTGGCGGCCAAGGAGGTGGAGGACGTCCCAAGGCAGCCTAAAACTAACCCTAGGTCGTACAAGGCCAATGGGCCCAAGTGGAGGTGACGAACACCTTTGGACTTGTAGTTTGACTCGGATTCTGGTGCAGCGTCAGATTGTTTTGTCCACAACTCAACGCTCCGGACGGATTTTAAGGTGATTCCAATTGTGATGGAAAGAGCATGAAATCTACTTTCCAACAAAAAAAGAATCACCCAATTCGGAGTCCGTATGAAAAAGTTGTTGGCGTTTTGAGTCAGGTATGTCTGTGCAGTCCGAATCTGAATCCAGAACGTGAGAGACTTGGACTCTATCTTCTTGGGCCAAAAGTGACGTGAGAGGACTTTTGAACAGCAAATAAACATCTCTTTCTTCCTTATCTTCATATGTGGATTGTACAAATGTCCCATACACCTGCAATTAGACAAAACACAAAAGTGTGTGAAGTATTTTTGTTCTGGATAACATAAATAGATTATTGAATAGTTTGCACTAGAAATCACCTGACAAATATGCATGTATGCAATATTTTTGGTCATATACAAGGTACTCATGTCCTCATCATCTTTACATGCCTCTTCCAATTCCATATCAACCTTGGGAAGACATTAGCATGGACTTTGTACTTGGTTTGCCTAGAACTCAAAATGGAAAGGATTCCGTGTTTGTGGTTGTAGATCGATTTTCTAAGATGGCACACTTTATTCCTTGCAACAAGGTAGACGAGGCTTCACATATTGCAAATCTCTTTTGTAGGGAAATCTTGCACCTTCATGGAGTACCAAAGTCTATCGTCTCCGACCGCGACGTCAAGTTCTTGAGTTACTTTTGGAAGACTCTTTGCGCCAAGCTCGCATCAAGCTCATGTTCTCATCCGATACCATCCTCAAACCGACGGCCAAACAGAGGTGATTTAACCGGACGCTTCCACTCTACTTCAAGGTGTTGATCAAGAAGAACATTAAGGAGTGGGAGACATGTTTACCCATCGCCGAGTACGCCTACAACCGCAAGAAGACATTCAACGACCGCAAGTCCCCTTCGAGGTCGCTTCACGGCTTCAACCCATTGTCCCCATTGGACATCCTACCTCTACCTCTACAAGAGCGCACCAACCTCGACGCAAGTGCCCGGCAAGCTACATCAAGAAGATGCATGAAGATACAAGAAACACCATCGAGCGCCAAGCACAACGACTAGCCACCAAGCTCAACATCAACAAGCAACCCATGATCTTCAACAAAGGCGATCTAGTGTGGCTACACCTTCGCAAGGAACGCTTCCCCAACTAACGCAAGTCCAAACTTCTACCTCGAGCCGATGGACCTTCAAGGTGTTAGCACGCTACAACAACAACGCCTACAAGCTCGACCTACCAAGCGACAAGTACAACGTGAGCGACACATTCAACGCCAAAGACCTCTCGCCTTTCCATGGTGATGAAGAACTAGATCCGAGGTCGGATCCTTTCAAGGAGGGATATGATGCGAGCATCCTTCCATCATCCCCATGGACCCTACATCAACACCTACAACACCACAAGGACCGATGACTCGAGCACGCAAAAAGCTCTTGAGACCGAGGTGACATCACCTCTCACAACTATCCTTCGATTCACATGAGACATGGTTACTACCTCAAACGGAAACTCTATGCATACTTAGGCACCAAGGAGTCGACCATGAAGAAGCTGGAAGCAAGGAGAATCGGAAGCGTATACATGCGGAAGACGGAGAGGAGAAAGCCACAGTATTGTGGAGGCCGGACGATCCGGACAGAGGCCCGGACGATCCGACAGAGCCGGATGATCCGGACCGGTCCGGACGAACCGCTAACTCCACCAAGGCAACAGAACCTCCGCTGAAGCCGGATCATCCGACCCAGCCCGGATCATCCGGACTCGCCGGACGTCCGACCCCAGCCGACATCCGACCTGCCGCCGCCACTCAGCCGACATCCGCTCATCCGGGACTCCACCGATCATCCGGACCGTCCGGATCATCCGACCGTCCGAATCATCCGACTCGTCCGGATCATCCGCCAGCTCAGGTGCTGCGGTTACTGAGCCCATGTACCCTTCGCCCATACTCTATATATAGGACCCCCTCTCCTCACTTTGAGACTTAGCATTGGATTAGCTCATATTTGTGTGTGAGAGCCTTTGCTCATCCACCGGTACTTCTCCACGAAGATCAGGACCTCCGTCTAGGAGAAGATCCATCGGATTCAAGACCCCTATACGGGAAGATCCCCTCGTGGATTCTCGGAGAAGAACGGCTACCTTGTATCTTTCCTTTGTTGATTTTGGACCATGTATCACTCGTGCTTCGATGATCTAGACCTTGTGTGGTCGATTCCTTGTTGGTTGAGTGTTCCTCCCTCGCTTTCCTCGTGTTTCCCTCATGCTTCCGCTGTTCTTCGTGTTTCCTCCAGAGATCCCTCCAAACGTGAAAGATCGACGAATTAGGGTTCCACCCTACATCATCTTTCGTTTGCACAACTATGAGGAAGAGAAGAAGATCGCTATGGCATCACTTGAGTTCCAAGACTATGTGCTCATATGGTGGGAACAAGTCCTTGAGCGCCGACAAGCAAGAGGTGAACCAATGATAAGATGAGACCTCGACTATGCGCCATCGGACACAAGGTGAATTCACTCCTCTTCGAACCGCCACTTTCCGCGATATGAGACATGGCTACTACCTCATGCGTGACCTTGTATACACTCGTGTACAACCAAGATGACCAAGGAGAATCCAAGGACCAAGGCCAAGCATGGAAGAGAAGACGAAGAAAGGAGAAGAAGAAGACGGAGCGGTTGTTGAGAGAGGTCGACATCCGATCGCCGTCCGGATCATCCGGTCCAGCCGGATCATCCGACCTCCCGGATCATCCGGTAACGGCGCCAAGACAACAAGCCCTCGACGAAGCCGGATCATCCGGACGGTCGCCTGGATCATCCGGACTTCGACACCCGGATCATCCGCCACCATCCGGATCATCCGGACCTCACCAGGCGATTTGGCTGAGCCCATGTACCCTTCGCCCCTAGTCTATAAATAGGACCCTCTCCTCACTTTGGGACTTAGCATTGATTAGCTCATATTTGTGTGAGAGTTTTGCTCATCCACTCGTTATTTCTCCTCGAGATTAGGACCTCCGTCTAGGAGAAGATCCTCTCGGATTCAAGACCCTTTACGGGAAGATCCCTCGTGGATTCAAGGCCTCTTGGAGATGAACGGTTCCGCTGTATCCTTACCCTAGTTGACTATGTATCTTGTGGATCTCGTGTGTGTATGTTGATCTAGCACTTGTGTGATCGATTCCTTGTTGGTTGAGTGATTTCCTCTCGTTTTCCCCGTGTTTCCCTCGTGCTTCCTCGTGTTCTTCGTGTTTCCGTGAGGATCCCTCCAAACGTGAAAGATCGACGAATTAGGGTTCCACCCTACATCATATGGTATCATGAGCCACGTTGATCACGTTTTTGGAGCCCCTACCCCGTGCTTTTCTAGCTTGATTTTGTTGTTTTCGTCCTAAATCCGAAAATCCCCACCAAAAATAGCCCCCAAATTTTTTTGTGATTTGTTGCTTTGATGATGTTTTGTTGATTTTGATCCGTGGATTCGCTTGGTTTCAAGTGGATCTAGCATTTCAAGTTTCCCCACCTTCCATCCACGAAATCCTCGAAAGCAGTTTGATTTGTCCGGATCATCCGGACCTTCTCCGGATCATCCGGACAACCCCGATCAGCTGGACGCCTCGGACGTCCGGATAACCCACGCACCCAAAAATGTAACCGCGCTGACGAACCCGGATCATCCGGATTTCTCCCGGATCATCCGGACCTAGCCCGGATCATCCAGATTCCTCCGGATGTCCGTTAACCTCGACATCGACTCGCTGAAATCTTGTTTCGGTCATAACTAATTCATCCGAGTCCGATTTTGACGTTTTAGCTCGCTTTTGAAGCTCTTGACATCCCCCATCCCACAAAAATACCACCAATTCCACATAACTTTCCCACCATACACTTTCGACATCCCAACTTAACCCCATTGTTGTTTGAGATTGTTCGAGTTGTGGCTTGTGTCTCCTAAGGTGTTTCGCTACTTAGGGACGGCAACTTCAACTCCGACTCGTATAGCCCATCATTCCACTTCCGCATTGCCTAGTGCAACACCACCACCGCTTCCGCTACCACCATTTGACATTTGTCATTTGAGATTTTGAGTTTGCGGTTTTTCCGCTTCCTAAGGTGTTTCGCTACTTAGGACGAGTCTCCATCATCTTGGTAGCTACACCAAGAACACCGCCATCATCGCAGCGACGGTAACCTCGACGACACCTTTGTATATTCCCTTGCAATTGCATTGTTAACCCCTAGTCCATTTTATGCTACTTGCCTATCGAGACTAGCCATTTGAGTATTGCCGCAACGTTATTTGTGCACATTAGTGATCCACCATTCCATTGCAAACATACCATATCATATTGGTATCATATCATACATTGTGTCACAATATCGTTCTCAAGATATACACAATAGCTATCTTGGTTGCACAGTATAAGTGGCCATTGAAAAAAAGCTTTTAAGCAAAAGAGAGCTAAGAGCTCGTGAGCAAGTGCCATAGCATCATACCCCATTGCACATAAGAGCCATACCAAAATCTACATTATATGATATCATGCTTGAGAGAAACACCGAACCATACATACATAGCATACTTGGGATAGAAAGAATATCCACTTTGCATCTTATAGGTTGTGCACAAGTGTCGATCCGCCTATTGAGCAATCATGCTAGCGCTCTCTTGAGTTGTCCAACACAAGCGCTTTGGTGGATTCCACATTTTGAGCTCATTCCTTGGTCAGCACGACCCCATTTATCTATCCGTGTGTGTTTCCGCAGCCATTCTTTGCTATTGGTCCATTTGTTTCACTTATAATTTGTGAATCTTTTTCAACATTATTGACTCTTGCTAACATTTTGCATTAAATTTTGGTGCCACTATCCTGACCGAGCTCCACTATAAGCTTTACTTGTGTAGGTGCGAGAATCGACAAGGATCGGTACCAATAGTGCTATTTCATTGTCCACATTTGAGTGAACTTGATTCATCTTCACCTTTGGTCAAAGGTACTTTGGTATACGTTCTTCTCTTTCTCCCACTCACATTTGCGAGAGTCTTGTGATGGATAGGCAAGGCATTTCCTCTCCGGTCTACGACAACAATGACGGCGTGAACAACTACATCACCAAAAGGTCCATCTTCGAACTACAACGATAAATGCAAGGCGACAATCAAGATTGCAAGAGCAAGATCGACAAGAAGCTTGCCGCACATAAAGAGGAGCAAGATGCAAGGATGGAGGAGATTAGAGCCTTGATCAAGTCTTCTTCCCCTTGGTCATCTTCACGGCGGCGCCATTCAAGCCACAAGTCTTCGGAGCGCAAACAAGATGCAAGCGCAAGTCGTCCACATCTACATGGCGATCATCATCATGTTCACGATCCACATCGTCATGAAGGCCAAGTCACCTCCAAGCATCATGTGCACGACCATTTATTTAACGACATCTACTACAAGCTCAAGCACGACAACGACAACATCATCATGAAGATGCTCCACAAGCGCAAATGCACAAGTCCCAACAAGCCCTACTTCACGCCAAGTCCAAGCTTCAAGAGCACAAAAGAAGACCGCGAGATGACCACCACCAAGACGGCGCTACGGCTACATCAACCACTTCGGCATCTTCGCCAAGGGTTCCCAAGGCATCTTCGCCTTTGGACGTACGGCATCTTCGCCTACTTCCAACGAGTACGCCTACAACGACTTCATCAAGTCCAAGGCGACGACCTACGAGCGAGAGTGACACTTCCATCTTCGGAAGCCCCTCAAGGACGATGGCCGAGCATGGGACATTTCCTTCGGTCATGGAGACGAGCTATGAGGTGCCACATCATATGGACCTCCAACACTAAGACGGCGACAAGAAGGTCGAGCAAGGGCCATCCCCTTCGACCACGGCGATAGGAGTTGAGCATGGAGACATTTGCACCTACACCTCTCCGACACCCACATATGTCGAGATGCCCGGCGTTATGTGAGGAGAGCCACCACCCCATGAGAGAGATGAGTGACTCCACCATATGTGACATTGAGAGCATCTCCTTTGAGAGGATGAGTGTGACCACCACTAGCCCCACACATGAGAGCATGCCACACATCCTATGTGAGGTTGAGCGCCACTTGAGTGACTCCACCAGCCATATGAGTGAGAGCATCCTTGAGGGAGTGAGTGAGCCACAACACTTAGTGAGTGAGGTAGTTGACACGGCATGTGAGGCCACTATGATTTCTAACGACTTAACCTCTACTCCTAGTGTGTTTTCTTCTTTGGTGCTAGGTCTCCTACATGACGACACACCAACCATTGATGAGTCCATACCTCCTATGGAGACGACGATGGCCATGATGGACGATGATGCACCCCCCAAATGGTTCCATCAAGATGAAGATGACAACGAGACGATCTTCAACACCTCACCGACAACACATGAGCGACGCTCCAAAGGTAACATAGGTGATGGTGCTTCTCTTGTCCCACTAGTGGACGATCTTGACGATGATTGCTCCCATGATGTTGACCCACCTATTACCATGCTTCATGCTAGTGAAACTTCTTCATGCCTTGACTTACCTATTAATGATGAATATGATGATGAGCATGTTGAGTTGCCTAGTTGTGATGCTATGCTTCATAGGATATCATGTGAAAATTCTATTGGTCACTTCATGTTTGACAATCCATTGAACTTGTCATATGCTATGAGTGAGATCTCCCATATTGCTTCATTTCAATCTCAACATAGTAACTATGCATGCCCCATTAAAATCAATCCCATTTGCACTTATGGCATAGATGACGAGATGATGGTCATTGGCTTTTGTTTTTCATGTGATGATATTGCCATGCTTCCTTTACATGATTTGCGCAATTCATCCAATATGTCATGCCATAATCACATTGTTCCAAATATGTATTGTTTTGGATGTTGTCAATATTCTCCACATGATGTTACTACTCTTGCTCATGAGGAGACCCCCATAGTTTCCTCATACATATTAGGAGATCTTGATGCATTCCATACTTTGCATGATTCCCATGATCAAGGCACCATATGCATTCCATGAACAACAATGCTCTATGATGAGGACATCAACACCATTGTTACACCCACAGCCCCTACTGCTATATATACGGGACCAATTACTAGAGCTCACAGACGCCAATTAAATTACTGTGTACTTTCGCTTTTTGTAATGATTCTAATGTTCATGAGAATATGATGTGCTTAAATTGGATACATTTGTTTTGCTTACAAATGAAGGGCCTAGCTTGGAGAAGGATGAACATTGGAGCAAGAACACGCATGGAGTTGATGGCATGCTAAGGGGATCAAGAACGGAGTTACAAGTGATGATTTCAGACTTTGAAGCCACCATAAGGAGTGATGAAGCCTTGGACGAAATATACAAGATGCCACTTCATAATATTCGCCCATAGGCTATTCTAGGTGCTGCGTCACCTTATTATTGGGCCAGGCCCATGTAATTTCGAAATACTTAAGTATAGGCTATTTTAGAGTCCGTATGTGGGGGAAACAAGAGTTAGGGTTGGTTTCGACCCCACCTCAAGGGCCACGAAATTCTCCTTTTCCTCCATATATACAGCCCTTAGGGCACCGCTTAGACTTTGGGTTTTGTTTAGATTAAAAGTTCGCCATAGCTGCAACTTCGCTGCATTTCATTTGTGTTCAACGACTGCATAAAGGCGCCACAGTAACCCCACCTTGATCAATAAAGTTTTCATCTTATATTCGCAATATCCAGATTGCAATCTCAGCTTGCTTGTTCTTCATTTGCTCGCAGGAAATAGACCTCGTGGTCGTTGATCGTGTTCCGCATGGTCAATAACCTCTCGGAGTTGGTTTAGCGATTGCTATATGCGCGACGCCCTCGCACGTCAGTAGTCGGATCGCAAAGTCGATTTCCACCAAAGCGTAAAGCCACCATCTCATCGAAAGACGGACACCTTTGCCTCTATCAAGTGGTATCAGATTTCCGTGTTGCTCGGTGAGATTTTACAGCTTTTCGTAGTTTAGATCGAGTCTGTTCTTCATACCTACAGTCCATGAAAAAGCCAAAAAAATTAGGTTAGGTCACCATATCCGAACCAATCTGAGCCTTTGCATAATCTTTTTCAGATTTGCGTTGTTGAATTTATGTTGCATCGCCGTGTCTAGTTGCTGGTCTTAGAGTCTAGTCTTTAGAGTTTCGAAGTTCTCGTCATAAGTTGTCACGCCACCGCCACCATCATCATCGCCTCGCCATCTACCACCACCGCTTATCCACCACCGCTCAATCCGTATCCATATACCACCACCGCTGCTATATACCACCACCATATATCCACCACCAATCCGAAGTTCCTTGCATATTAGATTTGTTTTCGATCCATCTAATTTCCGATTCGTGTTTCCTTGTCTCGAGTAGGTTTCGATTCCAGCAATCTTTTCCGTCCGTAGAAGAGGTTGGTTTCAAAAAAAAAAAAAAATTTTCCAAAACGCACGGATAAAAATTTCCAAAACGCACGGACAAAAAATTTTCTCGCTATCCTATTTTTATGTGTTTCTAAGCGATTGAGACAACAACAAGATAGAAAGTTTTTTGACCCGCTTCAGCAAATCCCAAAAAAAAAAATTTGGTCAAAAAATTTCGTGCCCATCCCGTCACTTGACTCGAAAGAGTTTTGAGACACTCGCCATTATAGTGATTTTTCGCAAAAAAAAGAGCAGCAAAAAAAAGCAAAGCAGCGCAAAAAAAGAGCGAAAAAAAATTCCAGAGTGTGCTTTTCCTTGTTTACGCAGCGCCGTGATTTTGTTAATGTTCTAGGCTCGCCTCTAGCACGGTTCAGCCTAGGACCAGCACAAGATCGCTGCTGAGCGCTTATTCAACTTTGCATCTCTCGAATTGATTATTGTCAATTGTTTTGCTACCATATTATAAGCCTTCCCAGCTCCACATACATCTACGCTGTATGCTTGATTCTCCTTGGTAATCGCTATATCCAAGCTTTGAGAGTTTTGACTACAACGGTTGCCGATCACCACCGCTGCTGGGTAAGAACTGTAAGAATTTGAGATTTGCTTGACGGATTTGTGACTGCCCACCACACCACCACCACCACTTCCTAGTAGCCTCAGAGGATCATATTCTTGTGTGTTTCTATTGCTGCTAACCATGGCAGGATCACAGCCGATGAGACTGATTGGGAGAACCTGACAAACAAACAGCTACATGATAAGTTTCAAAGAAATGATGATAGGACAAAAAGATGTGCTAAACAGATTTGACGAGGCCATGGAGAAGATAGATGGCATTGAGAAGACGTTGAAACAAAGCTTGATAGCAAGTTTGATGAATTGCTCGCTGCTTTCCACAACCACCGCCGGCTGCACCTATCGCACCTCTCAAGAACGACAACAACCACGCCTCTTCCGAATCAGTATGGACGAGCTCAGCGTGTTCCTATTGAGCCAGACAAAATTCGGTGCCATTGCCATCGCTGTTGGTGCTTCTTTGGCTCCTCGCCATCGCTGCCGCTGGTACCGACGAGGATGATTATGTGGGAGATTACGAGGATGAGGTTGATCAACATCGTAACTACGCAACCACCAGCACCACAACCACCAGGTCGCCCACATGCAAATAATGGCAATGTTAGGGCTCCTCAGTACGAGATCATGACCATCTCCCTAAACTGAAATTGAATATTCCACCATTTGAGGGTAGATATGTTCCTGATATATATCTTACTTGGGAGTTAGAAACTGAACAACGATTTACATGTTTACAATATCCCGAGGAGAGACGGTTCTCGCCGCTGTTTGTGCTTTCACTAGCTTTGCATGTGTTTGGTGGTCTCAACATTGTAGATTATATCCTGTTCCAGCTACTTGGGCTGCTTTGAAAACTGCTATGCGATCTGCTGGTTCCACCATATTATCAACGTGAATTACTTCAAAATTGCAGCGCTTAAGACAAGGAAAAATTCTGAGAAGAATATTATCGTGAATTACAAACCGGCTTGATTAGATGTGGTATTGTTGAGGAGAATGAAGCTATGCTTGCACGCTTTCGGGTGGATTAAATAGAGAGATTCACCATTCTAGACTATAAGGATTATAATAATATCACTGCTTATTCCATCTTGCTTGTAAAGCTGAACGTGAAGTGCAGGATCGACAGCATTGGCGCCGCACTAACTTTTCTCGCAGGTCAACCTTCATCATGGACACCACGCATCATCTACTTCCACCGCACCATCACCTCCTTCAAAGCCACCTCCAACCGTGATACAAGAAAGCAGTCACAACCACCACTATCTCGCCAAGAGCACACCGCTGGCCTGCACAGAGCTCTTCTTCTTCCATGGCGCCAACAGGGCACACAAGTGATATTATTTGTCGTCTGTAAGGGAAGAGGACATTTTATGCAGAGAATGCAAATCTCAACGTGTGATGATTGCTACCGAGGATGGTGGGTATGAGTCCGCTTAGTGACTATGATGAGGAGACTTTGGCTCTTATTACACATGAGGAACACGGTGGAGATGATTCTGATCATGAGACACAATACATGGCTGTCAAGATGCCGACAGTATGAATGTTTAGTTGCTCAACGTGTTTTGAGTGTGCAGGTTACAAAGCTGAGCAAAATCAAAGGCATAATTTGTTCCATACAAAGGAGTTGTGAAGGAACGCTCTATTCAAGGCCATCATAGATGGAGGGAGCTGCAACAACTTGGCTAGCATGGAGATGGTGGAGAAGCTATCTCTCACCACAAGACCACATCCACATCCTTACTACATCCAATGGTTCAACAACAGCGGCAAGGTTAAGGTAACACGACTGCTCGTGTGCATTTTAGTATTTCTACATATGCTGATTATGTTGATTGTGATGTGGTACCTATGCAAGCATGTTCCTTGTTACTTGGTAGACCATGGCAATTTGATAAAATTTCAGACACCATGGTAGAAACAATCAGATACTCTTGTTCATAAGGATAAAATATTACTTTGCTTCCTATGACTCTGAGTCCATTTTGAAAGATGATATTAATAGAGCTAATAAAGCAAAACAGAGAAAAATAAGAGTGAAAATCAGATTGTGGTAAAAGAATTTGAGCAACACATGAAGCCTAATAATAAACCATCTACTGTTGTTTCTGAAATTAAATTGAAAAGTGCATGTTTACTTGCCACCAAATCTGATATTGATGAGCTAGATTTTAGCAAATCTATTTGCTATGCTTTTGTGTGCAAAGAGGCATTATTTTCATTCGAGGACGTGTTTTCCTTTTTGCCCCCCGCTGTCACTAACATTTTGCAGAGTTCACCGACGCCTTTCCACAAGACGTGCCACCGGATTACCACCTATTCGAGGGATTGAGCATCAAATTGACTTAATTCCTGCATCATTACCCAACCGCACCATACCGCACAATCCAGAGGAGACGAAGGAGATTATGCGCCAAGCACAGGAGCTGCTCGACAAAGGTTATATACGCCAATCCCTTAGTCCTTGTGCTGTTCCTATTATTCTAGTGCCGAAAAAGGATGGTACGCCACGATGTGTGTTGATTGTAGAGGCATCAATAATATTACTATTCGTTATCGCCACCCTATTCCTAGGCTAGATGATATGCTTGATGAATTGAGTGGCTCTACAATATTCTCCAAAGTTGATTTATGAGTGGATACCATCAAATTCGTATGAAATTGGGAGATGAATGGAAAACAGCATTTAAAACTAAGTTTGGATTATATGAGTGGTTAGTCATGCCTTTTGGGTTAACTAATGCACCTAGTACTTTCATGAGATTAATGAACTAAGTTTTACGTGCTTTCATTGGACGATTTGTGGTAGTCTATTTTGATGATATACTGATTTATAGCAAATCTTTGGAAGAACATTTGGAACATTTACGTGTTGTTTTTAATGCTCTACGTGATGCACGCTTGTTTGGTAACCTTGGGAAGTGCACCTTTGCACCGATCGAGTATCTTTTCTTGGCTATGTTGTTACTCCACAGGAATTGAAGTTGATAAAGCCAAGATTGAAGCTATTGAGAGTTGGCCGCAGCCCAAAACGGTCACACAAGTGAGGAGTTTCTTGGCCTCGCTGGTTTCTATAGGCGCTTTGAGAGATTTCAGCACCATTGCTGCACCTCTCAACGAGCTTACAAAGAAGGATGTGCCTTTTGTTTGGGGTACCGCACAGAAGAAGCCTTCACGGTATTGAAAGCTAAGTTGACACATGCCCTTTACTCCAACTTCCTGATTTTAATAAGACTTTTGAGCTTGAATGTGATGCTAGTGGAATTGGATTAGAGGTGTGTTATTACAAGATGGCAAACCTGTTGCATACTTTTCTCAAAAATTGAGTGGGCCTAGTCTGAATTACTCTACTTATGATAAAGAATTATATGCTCTTGTTCGACTTTAGAAACATGGCAACATTATTTATGGCCCAAAGAATTTGTTATACATTCTGATCATGAATCTTTGAAACATATTAAAAGTCAAGCTAAACTGAATCGTAGACATGCTAAATGGGTTGAATTCATTGAGACTTTCCTTATGTCATTAAACACAAGAAGGGTAAAGAAAATGTTATTGCTGATGCATTGTCTCGTCGCTATACTATGCTTTCA
This sequence comes from Aegilops speltoides, assembly GCA_021437245.1. NCBI lineage: Eukaryota > Viridiplantae > Streptophyta > Magnoliopsida > Poales > Poaceae > Aegilops > Aegilops speltoides. The sequence continues at coordinate 32,399 of JAHHZJ010002970.1, read as the reverse complement.
CAACTTGACTTCAAAATATTTGGTTTGGAGACCATCAAAGATCAATATGTGCATGATGCTGATTTTAAAGATGTATTGCAGAATTGTAAAGAAGGAAGAACATGGAACAAGTTTGTCGTTAATGATGGATTTGTGTTCCGTGTTAACAAGCTATGCATTCCAGCTAGCTCCGCTCGCCTTTTGTTGTTGCAGGAGGCGATGGAGGAGGACTAATGGGACACTTTGGCGTGAAGAAGACGGAGGACGATTTGCTACACATTTCTTTTGGCCAAAGATGAGACGGATGTTGAGCGCTTTATTGCTCGCTGCACTACATGTCAAAAAGCTAAGTCACGACTCAATCCTCATGGTTTATATATGCCTTTGCCTCACACTCTAGTGTTCCTTGGGAGGATATATCTATGGACTTTGTTTTAGGTTTACCTAGAACAAAGAAGGGAGGGATAGCATATTTGTTGTCGTGGATAGATTCTCTAAAATGGCACACTTTATACCATGTCATAAAAGCGATGATGTCGTCAATGTTGCTGATTTGTTCTTTCGTGAAATTATTCGCTTGCATGGTGTGCCAAATACTATTGTTTCAGATCGTGATACTAAATTTCTTAGCCACTTTTGGAGATGTTTATGGGCTAAGTTGGGGACTAAACTGCTTTTTAGTACTACTTGTCACCCCCAAACCGATGGATAAACTGAAGTAGTCAATAGAACATTGTCTACTATGCTTAGGGCTGTTCTAAAGAAAAATAAGAAAATGTGGGAGGAATGCTTGCCTCATATTGAATTTGCTTATAATCGCTCATTGCATTCTACTACTAAGATGTGCCCTTTGAAGTTGTGTATGGTTTCCTACCGTGCACCTATTGATTTGTTGCCTCTTCCATCTTCGGAGAAGGTTAATTTTGATGCTAAAGAACGTGCTGAATTGATTTTAAAAATGCATGAGTTAACTAAGGAAAACATTGAGCGATGAATGCTAAATATAAACTTGCTGGAGATAAGGGTAGAAAACATGTTGTGTTTGCACCGAGATCTTGTTTGGTTACATTTGCATAAGGATAGATTTCCGATTTGCAAATCAAAGCTAATGCCACGTGCTGCTGGTCCCTTTAAGGTGTTGGAGAAAGTAAATGATAATGCATATAAACTTGAGCTGCCTGCAGATTTTGGGGTTAGTCCCACTTTTAACATTGCAGATTTGAAGCCATATTTGGTGAGGAAGATGAACTTCCGTCGAGGACGACTTCATTTCAAGAAGGGAGGATGATGAGGACATCAATACCATTGTTACACCCACAGCCCCTGCTGCTATACATACCGGACCAATTACTAGAGCTCACAAGACGCCAACTAAATTACTGTGTACTTTCGCTTGGTAATGATTCTAATGTTCATGAGAATATGATGTGCTTAAATTGGATACATTTGTTTTGCTTACAAATGAAGGGCCTAGCTTGGAGAAGGATGAACATTGGAGCAAGAACACACATGGAGTTGATGGCATGCGCAAGGAGATCAAGAACGGAGTTACAAGTGATGATTTCAGACTTTGAAGCCACCATAAGGAGTGCATGAAGCCTTGGACGAAATATACAAGATGCCACTTCATAATATTCGTCCATAGGCTATTCTAGGTGCTCATCACCTTATTATTGGGCCAGGCCCATGTAATTTCGAAATACATTAGTATAGGCTATTTTAGAGTCCGATGTGTGGGGAAACAAGAGATAGGGTTAGTTTCGACCCTCCACCAAGGGCCACGAAATTCACCCCTCTTCCTCCATATATACAGCCCTTAGGGCACCGCTTAGACTTGGGTTTTGTTTAGATTAAAAGTTCGCCATAGCTGCAACTTCACGCATTTCGCTTGTGTTCCACGACTGCATAAAGGCGCCATAGTAACCCCACCTTGATCAATAAAGCTTTCATCTTATATTCGCAATATCCAGATTGCAATCTCAGTTTCTTGCTTGTTCTTCGCTTGCTCGCAGGAAATAGACCTCGTGGTCAGGTTGATCGTGTCTCGCGTGGTCAATAACCTCTCGGAGTTGGTTTAGCGACAGCATATGCTGACGCCCTCGCGACGCCAGAGTCGGATCGCCAAAGTCGACTTCCACGTCAGCGTCGGATCGTCGAAAGTCGACTTCCACCAAAGCGAAATCCTCCATCTCATCGAAAGACGGGACACCTTTGCTTCTATCACACCTTTTGATGCGGAGCATCCTTCCATCATCCCCATGGACTCTACATCAACACATCCAACCCCACAAGGACCTATAACTCAAGCACGCAAGAGCTCTTGAAACCGAGGTGACATCACTCCTCTCACAATTCCCTTCGATTCACATGAGACATGGTTACTACCTCAAACGGAAATGCTATGCATGCTTAGGTACCAAGGAGTCAACCTAGAAGAAGCTACAGCTCAAGAGGGACATCAAGAGCGAGAGGAGGAGCTGCAGAGTCCAGACGAGGACCGGCATTACTGCTTCCAATTAGCGGTACTACCGCTGAGCCGAGCCAGCGGCACTACCGCCGAGATCCGCCTCACGTCCGCCGAACCCGACAAACTCCAGAATCGATCGAGGCCAGAGCGGTATTACTTCCCCGAAGCGGTACTATCACTGAGCACTCAAGCGGTACTACCGCCTCCCGAAGCGGTACTACCACTGAAGACCTCAAGCGGTATCTACCGCCGAACCGGTACTACTACCGCCTGCTCACAGGTAAGCCGGGCCGAGGCCCATGTACTGCTTTCGCTCTAACTTACCCGCTGGAGAACCTAGACTATAAATAGACCATCCCTCATCCTTTCTAGGGTTAGCATTGGATTAGCTCATATTTGTGTGTGAGAGCCTTTGCTCATCCACTGCATTTCTCCACGGAGATCAGACCTCCGCCTAGGAGAAGATCCATCGGATTCAAGACCCCTATACGGAAGATCCCTCGTGGATTCAAGGCCTCCTCCGAGATGAACGGTTCCTTTGTATCCTTACCTTTGTTGACTTTGTATCTTGTGGATCTCTTATGTGTGGTGATCTAGCACTTGTGTGATCGATTCCTTGTTGGTTGAGTGATTCCTCTCGCTTTCCCCCGTGTTTCCCTTTGTGCTTCCGCTGTTCTTCGTGTTCCTCCGTAGGATCCCTCCAAACGTGAAAGATCGATTTAATTAGGGTTCCACCCTACATCATATGGTATCATGAGCCACGCTGATCACGCTTTTGGAGCCCCTACCCCGTGATTTCTAGCTTGATTTTGTTGTTTTCGCCCTAAAACCCCAAAATCCCCACAAAAATAGCCCCAAAATTTTTGTGATTTGTTGGTTTGATGATGTTTTGTTGATTTTGATCCGTGGATTTGCTTGGTTTCGAGTTGATCTAGCATCTCCCAAGTTTCACCTCTTCCATCCATTAAATCCATCGAATTTTGACCCGAAATCATCCATTTCCGCCCAAAATCGCTAAACAATTCGAGCAATGAGAAAATCTCGACACGAGCGGTACTACCGCCTTACAGAGCGGTACTACCCTGAGAACCTCAAGCGGTACTACCGCCTCGAGAACGGTATTACCGCCAGGTCCTGCTCCAGCCGAAATAGTCGAAAAATCCCGACACGAGCGGTACTACTGCTTCCCGAGCGGTACTACCGCCCTGACCATTTCCAGCTTTCCGAGTTTCACCATTTCCACCATAACTTCCACATCCGAGTCCGATTTTCGCTTTTAGCTCGTTGAGAAGCTGTTGACATTCTCCTTCCTCCTAGATAGGCTACAACACCATTGGACACCATCTAAATTTCCAAATATTGGCATCTTTGCCTAGGGCTTTCACCACATCATACGCTATACCACCTCCACTTTCCGCTACCACCATTGTTGCTTTTGTTCTTCGTGAATTTGAGTTGTGGTTCCCGTGTCCTATTGTGTTTCGGCTATATAGGTACGGTTCGACGTCAACATCACCACCGCCATCTTCGCTAAGGACTCATCATCGCCAAGGACGGTAACCTCGACGACATCTTTGTCATCTCTCGCAATTGCATTGATAACCAACATAGCCCATCTTTATGCTGCTTACCCATCGAGACTAGCCATTGAGTATTGCCGCAACGTGACTTGTGCACATTAGTGATCATACTCCATAGCATACATATCATACCATAGTGGTGCATATCTTGAGATCCACTTGTGTGTCACAAAGTTGTCATCGCATACACAATTGCTATCTTGGTTCGTGAAGTTTGCATAAGAAAAGAGCTCAAAAGAGAAAGAGCCACCCAAGCTTTTAAGCAAAAGAGAAAGATAAGCAAAGAGCTTATAAGCAAGAACCATAGCATCATACTACATTAAGATTGTCATATAAGATCATCTTGGATCATTGCAATCAAATACCATACATATAGCATACTTGGGATAGAGATTGTTGCATTTTTGCCTAGTAGGTTGTGCACAAGTCTCAGATCCGCCTATTGTGCAATCGTATAGCTTCTCTAGTATTGTGCAACAAGAGCATTTTCGTGATTCCACATTTTGGCTCACTTTTGGTTTGCACAATCCCATTTATCTATTTGCGTGTGTGTTTCCGTACCACTACTTGCTTGGTCTACTTGTTACATTTGCGAATTTGCTAATCTTCTTCAACATTTTTGAGTCAAGCTAACGATTGCAATCAATTTTGTGCCACCATCCTAACCAAGCTCCACCAAAAGCTTTTACTTGTGTAGGTGTGAGAATCGACAAGGATCGGTACCAATAGTGCTATTTCATTGTCCGCATTTGAGTGAACTTGATTCATCTTCAACTTCGTCAAAGGTACATTGGTATTAGTTCTTCTCCTTCTACCACTCACAATTTGCTTGAAATGATGGATAGGCCAAGTTCTTCTACAAACCCACTCTTCATCGAAAGCAAGACGACGACATGTCATCATACGTCACCAAGAGCCACCTCTTTATACAAGAACGAGCTCTCCATCAAGAGCAACAAGCAATGAGCAAACGATCGACAACCTCTCCACCGACTTGCGACTCTCCGAGAAACGGACACGAGATTACTTCGACAACAAACTCGACGCCAAGACAAGAAAGAGAACGATGCAAGAATGGACGAGATCCGCGCTTTGTTGGTGAACCGCGATTTCTACCTCTTCACACTCAAGACGGAGCCACTCAAGTCGCCACTCCGACGACTTTTCTCCGACACAAGTACACCATCATCGAACATTCTTCGCCGAGCCACCACAAGACCGCTATGCATCTCGCAACCCGCTACACGACAAGAATTCCAAGAGCAAGTTGATGAAGAAGTTCTTCGCCCTCAATCGAGCCAAATGGCGCTTGCTCAAGCTCAAGAACGACAACGCCTTCGCTACCAACAAGAACAAGAACGAAGCGCCACACACTAAGAGCAACAAGACGCCGAGGCTCAACGCCTTCAACAACAACAACGAGAAGCACAAGCTCTTGAGGCGGAACGCGCCTTCAAGCATCAAGTCGAGCTCGCCAACCGCAATCGCGAAGGCGAATCAAGAGGAAGCCCTTCGAGAAGAAATACAAGAGAGGAACTACCATCCGCGGCGCAACGCCAAGCTCCTCCACAAGCTCCACAAGCTCCTCCACAAGCTCCTCAAGCTCAACCTCAAAGGTCAACAAGAGCAAGTTGATCATGGACTTCCTCCTCGCCAAGAGCAACATGAGGATGATTACCTCCACGCCAAGAACGCCATCATCAACATCGACCTCAAAACAATGAAGAACATCGCTATGGCAAGCTCAAGTTCACAATGCCCAAGTTCAATGGAACCAATGATCCCAAGAGTACCTCTCATGGGCATTGAAGGTCGACAAAATCTTTCGCTTGCACAACTATGAGGAAGAGAAGAAGATCGCTATGGCATCACTTGAGTTCCAAGACTATGTGCTCATATGGTGGGAACAAGTCCTTGAGCGCCGACAAGCAAGAGGTGAACCTCCAATCACCACTTGGGCTCAAATGAAGGATGTCATGCGAGCACGCTTTGTGCCCACCTACTACAACCGTGATCTCTTCAAGAAGCTACAACCTCAAGCAAGGAACAAAGAGTGTTGAAGAATACTACAAAGAAATGGAGATTGCCATGATTCGAGCCAATGTCAAGGAAGATGATGAGCAAACAATGGCACGATTCTTGAATGGACTCAATCATCCCATCAAGAAGATCGCCGACTTCCAACCCTACTCCAACCTCATTGAGCTCGTGCATCAAGCTACAAAGGCGGAACGTCAAGTGCAAGATGACTTCAAGTACGCCAAGTACTCCTCCAAGATACACGGCTTCTCCAACAACCAAGCTTCAACAACTACTCCAACTTCGACATCAATCAAGCCTTCTCCAAGCAACGACGACAAGTCAAGTTACAAGAAAACTTCCACAAGTTCAAGTCGCCTTCCTCCTACTACAAGCAACTTCAAGCAGCGGTTTCATCATCTACTCCAACCGATGAGACCGCAAGACAAGCTCCTTCAAGTGTTTCACTTATGCGCCGAGGCCACAAGTCCTATGAATGCACCAACAAGCGGACCATGATACTCAACGAGGATGGCACCTACGACTCAATGAGTGAAGATGAAATGGAAGCTATTGAGCAAGTGGCCATGCACCGCAAGTGAATGAGGATGAAGATGATCAAGTCTTTTGTGATGAAGATACGAGCCCCGCCTCGTTGTCTCCAAGGTCTTGACACTTCAACATCACCAAGAAGAAGACCAACAATGCCATATCTTCCACACAAAGGCCGCATCAATGGGAGATCCGCAAGGTCATAATCGATGGAGGTAGTTGCCACAACTTGGCAAGCGAAGAACTATGCTCCAAGCTCCAATTGGTCAAGAAGAAGCATCCGCAACCATACAAGGTTCAATGGCTAAGGACTCCAGACTATACGAGTTGAGCATACGGTCCAAGTATCCTTCAAAATCGGTGCATATGAGGACACTTTGGAGTGTGATGTGGTCCCAATGACCGCTTGCCACCTCCTCCTTGGTCGGCCATGGCACTTCGACCGTGGTGTCTACCACAATGGGCGACAAACCACTATAGCTTCAAGATGAAAGGCAAAGAATATGTTTTACGACCCATGTCTCCTAGTCAAGTGATTGCCGACAAACAAGCCACCAACCAAAGAGAGAAGAGGAGAAAGTGAGCCACCAAAAGTGAGTGAGAGCCACAAGCCAAATTTGAGCGCCTCTTCACCTAGAGAGAAAAACCTCATACTATTCGCCACCAAACATGAGATGAGAGAAGTGTGAGAACCCATCAAGTGTGATGCACTTTGTCCTTGTGTGCAAGGATGGAGAACCAAAACTAACACCACTCATGAGCTACCTTTGGTGTTTCAATCTCTTTGCAGGAATTTCAAGATGTTTTCCCGATGAGCTACCTCCGGTCTACCTCCTCTTCGAGGCATTGAGCATCGAATCGACCTCATCCCCGAGCGCCACTTCCAAACAAAGCTCCCTACCGTGTCAATCCCAAGAAACCAAGGAGATTCAACGGCAAGTACAACAACTACTCGACAACGGTCATGTACGTGAAAGCTTAAGCCCTTGTGCCGCGTCTGCTATACTTGTGCCTAAGCCCGATGGAAGTTTCCGCCAGTTCGATTGTAGACCCATAAATGCTATCACCGTACGCTATAGGCATCCCATTCCTCGCTTAGATGATATGCTTGATGAACTTAGTGGAGCCAACTTTTTCTCAAAAATTGATCTTAAAAGTGGCTATTATCAAATCCGCATTCATGAGGGTGATGAATGGAAAACTGCTTTCAAAACAAAATTTGGCTTATATGAATGGTTGGTTATGCCCATGGGTTTGTCTGAAGCTCCCGGAACTTTTGTGCGCCTTATGCATCATGTACTTCGTCCATACATTGGAATATTTGTTGTGGTTTACTTCGATGACATTCTTGTGTTTAGCAAAACCATGAAAGAGCATCTTGATCACGTTGCTTGTTTTGCAAACACTTCAAAGGAAAGTCTTTATGCCAACTTGAAGAAATGCACTTTTGGAGTTGACAAAGTGGTTTTCTTGGGTTTCGTTGTCTCTCCAAGGGTGTCCATGTTGATGAAACTAAGATCAAAGCAATTAAAACTTGGCCCCAACCCACCAATTTGCAACAAGTGCGAAGTTTCCTTGGTCTTGCAGGTTTTTATCGCCGCTTTGTGAAAAACTTTAGCACTATTGCAGCCCCTTTGCATGCTTTGAGTAAGAAGAATACTCTTTTGTTTGGGGACCTTTGCAATCAAACGCTTTTGATGAGCTCAAGTCTTTGCTTACTCATGCTCCAATTCTTGCTTTGCCCAATTTTGACAAAACTTTTGAGGTCCATTGTGATGCAAGTGGTACCGGAATTGGCGGAGTTTTAATGCAAGAAAACGAGTCATTGCTTATTTTAGTGAAAACTCTCCGTGCTCAACTTAACTATCCCGTATGACAAAGAATTGTATGCTTTAGTGCGTGTGCTAAATGTTTGGGAACATTATCTTAGACCTCATGAGTTTGTCATCCATACCGATCATGAAACGCTTAAGTACTTAAAAGGTCAAACTAAATTGAACAAGCGCCATGCCAAATGGAGTGAATTTATTGAATCTTTTCCATATGTGATCAAGTACATTAAGGGCAAGGAAAATGTAGTTGCCGATGCACTTTCACGAATATGCACGCTTGTCACCCAACTTGAGTTGAATATTATTGGCTTTGAGCACATAAAAGATTTGTATGCTAGTGATCCATCTTTTGCACCTCATTATGCTAAATGTTTGACGATACATCTTGGGAACAATATTACCTCAAGGATGGTTATCTTATGAGAGCTAACAAACTTTGCATACCCGAGTCTTCTTCGCTTGCTACTTTTGCAAGAGGCTCATGGAGGTGGACTCATGGGACATTTTGGACGTGACAAGACCTTCGCCACGCTCTCCAAGAACTACTTTTGGCCCAAGATGTTTCGAGATGTCTCACGCTTCACCACCCGATGCTCTACATGCCGCAAAGCTAAGTCAAAAGCTCAATCTCATGGTCTTTACATGCCTCTTCCTATTCCTTATCAACCTTGGGAAGACATTAGCATGGATTTTGTACTTGGTTTGCCTAGAACTCAAAATGGAAAGGATTCCGTGTTTGTTGTTGTGGACCGATTTTCTAAGATGGCACATTTCATTCCTTGCAACAAGGTAGACGATGCTTCACATATTGCAAATCTCTTTTGTAGGGAAATCTTGCGCCTTCATGGAGTACCAAGACAATCGCCTCCGATCACGACGCCAAGTTCTTGAGTTACTTTTGAAGACTCTATGCGCCAAGCTCGAATCAAGCTCTTGTTCTCATCCGCATACCATCCTCAAACCGACGGCCAAACGGAGGTGACGAACCGGACTCTTCCACTCTACTGCGTGTTGATCAAGAAGAACATCAAGGAGTGGGAAGCATGTCTACCCATCGCCGAGTACGCCTACAACCGCAAGACATTCGACCACCGCAAGTCTCCCTTCGAGGTCGCTTCACGGCTTCAACCCATTGTCCCCATTGACATTCTACCTCTTCCTCTACAAGAGCGCACTAACCTCGACGCAAGTGCACGTGCAAGCTACATCAAGAACATGCATGAAGATACAAGACACACCATCGAGCGCCAAGTACAACGACTAACGACCAAGCTCAACATCGACAAGCAACCCATGATCTTCAACATAGGCGATCTCGTATGGCTACACCTTCGCAAGGAACGCTTCCCCAATGAACGCAAGTCCAAACTTCTACCTCGAACCGATGGACCCTTCAAGGTGTTAGCACGCTACAACAACAACGCCAACAAGCTCGACATACCAAGCGACAAGTACAACGTCAGCGACACCTTCAACGTCAAAGACCTCTCGCCTTTCCATGGTGATGAAGATCTTGATCCGAGGTCGGATCCTTTCGAAGGGAGGGGATATGATGCGAGCATCCTTCCATCATCCCCATGGACTCTACATCAACACATCCAACCCCACAAGGACCTATAACTCGAGCACGCAAGAGCTCTTGAAACCGAGGTGACATCACCCTCTCACAATTCCTTTCGATTCACATGAGACATGGTTACTACCTCAAACGGAAATGCTATGCATGCTTAGGTACCAAGGAGTCAACCTAGAAGAAGCTACAGCTCAAGAGGGACATCAAGAGCGAGAGGAGGAGCTGCAGAGTCTGTGACGAGCGGTACTACCGCTTGTGCTCAAGCGGTACTACCGCTGAGCCGAGCCAGCGGCACTACCGCCGAGATCCGCCTCACGTCCGCCGAACCCGACAAACTCCAGGAATCAACGGCGCCAGAGCGGTATCATCATTCCTCCCGAGCGGTACTATCACTGAAGACCGACAAGCGGTACTATCACCTCCCGAGCGGTACTACCGCTAAGCACCGCCAAGCGGTACTACCGACCATAGGACTGCATTACCGCCCGCTCACAGTCAGTAATGCCGGCCGAGGCCCATGTACTGCTTTCGCCCCAACTTACCCCTTGGAGAACCTAGACTATAAATAGACCATCCCCTCATCCTTTCTAGGGTTAGCATTGGATTAGCTCATATTTGTGTGTGAGAGCCTTTGCTCATCCACCGGTACTTCTCCACGGAGATCAGGACCTCCGCTCAGGAGAAGATCCATCGGATTCAAGACCCCTATACGGGAAGATCCCCTCGTGGATTCAAGGCCTCCTCCGGGAGATGAACGGTTCCTTTGTATCCTTACCTTTGTTGACTTTGTATCTTGTGGATCTCTTATGTGTGTGGTGATCTAGCACTTGTGTGATCGATTCCTTGTTGGTTGAGTGATTCTCTCGCTTTCCCCCTGTTTCCCCTTGTGCTTCCGCTGTTCTTCGTGTTCCCTCTGTAGGATCCCCTCCAAACGTGAAAGATCGACGAATTAGGGTTCCACCCTACATCACGTAGTCATGGAAGTTTCTTGTGGCGCACTTCACTTGATCTTCGGGAGGAACTTGATGTAGCTTGAGGTAGTCGTCCATCAAACGCTCCCACTCGAGGTACCTCGGTTCTTGAGTCCCATAGAAAGGAATCGTGGTCAAGTCGAGGTCATAGTAGCTCGTGGAAGTCGCGGACTTGAGCTTGGGAGCTTCTCTGAGCGTAGTCTTGGGGTTCTTGTTGGCGAAGATGCCGATGTCCGTAGGCTTAAGATGCCTTGAAGTCGCTTGGCCTAGATGCCAAGGGAGATGGTGAAGTCATTGAGCGGTTGTTGATGTAGAGCTCTTGACCTTCACGCTCTTGTTGGTGATGGTGTCGATGCCGATGTGATCTTGCCGGAGATGGTAGCTCGAAGCATGTGCTCTTGAGCGCCTTCTCAAGATGAGGAAGATCGCTTGTAGGACTTGATGAGGGCTTTGATCTCTCCATTTTAGCTTGCATCTTGGCCGGAGTTGTTGTTCATGGCATCGAACTCGTTGTTGTTGTAGACCGAAGGTGAAATGCCTTGCCTATCCATCACAAGACTCGAGTAGAGGTGAGTAGGAAATGAGATAAACAATACCAAGTTACCTTTTCCCAAAGTTGAGGATGTATCCCGTGTCACCAATGTGAGATGAAAGAATAGTGGAATTGGTACCGACTTGTTCACTCACACCTACAAGTAAAGGCTTATGGTAGAGCTCGGTGAGGATAGTGGCACAACAATTTGATGCAAAATGTTAGCAAGAGTCAATAATGTTGAAAAAGATTCACAAATTCGCAAGTGAGACAAATGGACCAATAGCAAAGAATGGCACACGGAAACACACACACGGATAGATAAATGGGGTCGCAACCAAGGAATGAGCACAAAATGTGGAATCCACGGAAAACGCCGTGTTGCACAACTCAAGAGAGACGCTAGCACGATTGCTCAATAGGCGGATACGACACTTGTGCACAACCTATAAGATGCAAATGGATATTCTTTCTATCCCAAGTATGCTATGTATGTATGGTTCCCGTGTTTCTCTCAAGCATGATATCATATGATGTAGATTTGACAATCTTATGTGCAATGGGGTATGATGCAATGGCACTTGCTCACGAGCTCTTTGCTCTCTTTTGCTTAAAAGCTTTTTCTCCTTTTTTTCTATGGCCACTTTTGCACAATGCACAAACTAAGATAGCAATTGTGTATATGCGGAACAAACTTGAGGCATAATGGATGATATGATACCAATATGATATGGTATGTATGCAATGGAAGGTATGGACCACTAATGTGCACAAGTAACGCTTGCCGCAATACTCAAATGGCTAGTCTCGATAGGCAAGTAACGCAAAATGGGCTAGGGGTTAACAATGCAATTTGCAAGGATATACAAAGGTGTCGCCGAGGTTACCGCCCTTTATGGCGATGAGTGGTGGTGTTCTTGGTGTAGATACCAAGATGATGGAGACTCGTCCCTAAGTAGCCAAACACCTTAGGAAACGGAAAACCGCAAACTCAAAATCTCACACGCCAAATGTCAAAATGGTGGTAGCGGAAAACGGTGGTGGTATGCACTTGGCAATGCGGAAGTGGGATGATGGGCTATACACGGCGTAAGAGTTGTAAGCACACGGTCCCTAAGTAGCCGAAACACCTTAGGAGACACAAGCCACAACTCGAAAAAGCTCAAACAACAATTGGGTTAAGTTGTGTTGTCGAAAGTGTATGGTGGGCAAGGTTATGTGGAAGTGGTGGTGGTGGTGGTGGTTGATGAAGAAGCAACCGTCCCTAAGTAGCCTAAACACCTTAGGAGACTCAAATCACAACTCAAACAACCACTAATGCTATAAGGAACAAATGCGTTAGGTTGCGGAAGTCGGTGGTGGTTATGCGGATGTTGTGGTGGAAGCCCTAGGCAAAGATGCCAAAATTCACCAAATGTGATGGAGTCAAATGATGTTGGTGGTATTTTTGGGATGGGGATGTCAATAGCTTCAAAACGAGCTAAAGAACGCCAAAACGGACTCCGGATGAATTAGTTATGGGCAAAACGGTGAAACTCGGAAAGCTGAATTGGCTGGGCGGTAGTACTGCTCGGAGGGCGGTAGTACCGCCGTGTCGGAATTTTTCGACTGCTTCGCTGAACAGGGCCTCATGGTAGTACCGTTAGCGGGCGGTAGTACTCTTGAGGTTCTCAGCGGTAGTACCGCTCAGAGGGCGGTAGTACCGCCGGTTTAGATTTTCGCAGATCGGATCGGGCGCGATTTTGGGGTGGTAATGGTTGATTTCGGGGCAAAATTTGAAGGATTTCGTGGATGGAAAGAGGGAAACTTGGGGAATGCTAGATCCACTTGAAACCAAGCAAATCCACGGATCAAAATCAACAAAACATCATCAAACCAACAAATCACAAAAAATTTGGGGGCTATTTTTGGTGGGGATTTTCGATTTAGGATGAAAACAACAAAATCAAGCTAGAAAAGAGGGGTAGGGCTCCAAAACGTGATCAACGTGGCTCATGATACCATATGATGTAGGGTGGAACCCTAATTCGCCGATCTTTCACGCTTGGAGGGATCCCACGGAGAACACGATGAACACAGGGAAGAACGGAGAGAAATCACACGGGAAACACTCAAGAACAAGTCCAAATCACACATCCACTAGACAATCAAACACACAAGATCACAAGGTACATGAACAACAAAGGAAAGATACAAGGTAAGGTTCATCTCAAGAGGAGGTCTTGATGATATCCTAGATGGATCTTCCCACAAGGGGGTCTTGATGATATCCCGCAGATCTTCTCCTAGATGGAGGTCTTGGCCTCGAATGGAGTAGTGGTCTCTCTCTCAAGAGTAGAGATAGGTAGGAGCAAAGCTCACATACAAATGAGCTATCACTTTGCTAACCCTAGAAAGGAGGTGGAGGTGGTCTATTTATAGTCTAAGCCACGAAGGGGTAAGTGGGAGAGGGATACAAGGCCAGGCCCATGGGCAAGACAGCAGGCGGTAGTACGGACTCATGGCGGTAGTACCGCTTGAGCGGTAGTACTGCTTGCTTTGGGCGGTAGTACCGCTTGAGCGGTAGTACCGCTTGCTTTGGGCGGTAGTACCGCCTTTCTGGACTGGGCAGGTCCTTCTTCTTCCGCTCGCCCATGCTTCCTCAAGGACGATGTAGGCGTTCCTTGGCGCTTGCACTCTCCTCATCGTAAGGGAAGCTCTGACAATACCTATGCATGCACACGAGTGGAGGTCAAGTAGTATACCATCCTCAAAGGGTCAAGGAACACATGTAAAGGAGAAGATTCACCTTTATGTATGAGAAGTAGAGGTCGCACGTGTCACTTGCCAAACGGACTCTTGACATGGTGATGACCGTAGGATGCTCCGCATCACAAACCAAGTACAAAGTCCATGCTAATGTCTTCCCAAGGTTGATAAGGAATAGGAAGAGGCATGTAAAGACCATGAGATTGAGCTTTTGACTTAGCTTTATGGCATGTTGAGCATCTTGTGGTGAAGCGTGAGACGCCTCAAACATCTTTGGCCAAAAGTAGTTCTTGGAGAGCGTGGCGAAGGTCTTGTCGCGTCCCAAAGTGTCCCATGAGTCCACCTCCATGAGCCTCTTGCAAAGGAGCAAACGAAGAGAAGACTCGGTATGCATAGTTTGTTAGCTCTCATAAGATAACCATCCTTGAGGTAATATTATTCCCAAGATGTATGCGTCAAACATTTAGCATAATGAGGTGCAAAAGATGGATCACTAGCATATAAATCTTTATGTGCTCAAAGCCAATAACATTCAACTCAAGTTGGGTGACAAGCGTGCATATGCGTGAAAGTGCATCGGCAACTACATTTTCCTTGCCCTTAATGTACTTGATCACATATGGAAAGATTCAATAAATTCACTCCATTTGGCATGACGCTTGTTCAATTTAGTTTGACCTTTAAGTACTTAAGCGCTTGATGATCGGTATGGATGACAAACTCATGAGGTCTAAGATAATGTTCCCAAACATGGAGGACACGACTAAAGCATACAATTCCTTGTCATACACGGATAGTTAAGTTGAGCATGTAAGAGTTTTTCACTAAAAGAAGCAATGATTCGTTTTTCTTGCATTAAAACTCCGCCAATTCCGTACCACTTGCATCACAATGAACCTCAAAAGTTTTGTCAAAATTGGGCAAAGCAAGAATCGGAGCATGAGTAAGCAAAGACTTGAGCTCATCAAAAGCGTTGGATTGCAAAGGTCCCCAAACAAAAGGAGTATTCTTCTTACTCAAAGCATGCAAAGGAGCTGCAATAGTGCTAAAGTTTTTCACAAAGCGACGATAAAACCTGCAAGACCAAGAAAACTTCGACTTGTTGCAAATTGGTGGGTTAGCCAAGTTGTAATTGCTTTGATCTTAGTTTCATCAACATGGACACCCTTGAAGAGACAACGAAACCCAAGAAAACCACTTTGTCAACGCCTAAAAGTGCATTTTTTCAAGTTGGCATAAAGACTTTCCTTTGAAGCGCTTTGCAAAACAAGCTTAACATGATCAAGATGCTCTTTCATGGTTTTGCTAAACACAAGAATATCATCAAGTAAACCACAACAAAGATTCCAATGTATGGACGGCACATGATGCATGAGACGCATAAAAGTTCCGGAGCTCCGACAAACCCATAGGCATAACCAACCACTCATATAGGCTAAATTTTGTTTTGAAAGCAGTTTTCCATTCATCACCCTCATGAATGCGGATTTGATAATAGCCACTTTTAAGATCATTTTTTGAGAAAAAGTTGGCTCCACTAAGTTCATCAAGCATATCATCTAAGCGAGGAATGGGATGCCTATATAGCGCACGGTGATAGCATTTATAGGTCTACAATCGGAACACAAGCGGAAACTTCCATCGGGCTTAGGCACAAGAATAACGGGAACGGCACAAGGGCTTAAGCTTTCACGTACATGACCATTGTCGATTAGTTGTTGTACTTGCCGTTGAATCTCCTTGGTTTCTTCGGGATTGACACGGTATGGAGCTTTGTTTGAAGTGGCGCCCGGGATGAGGTCGATTCGATGCTCAATGCCTCAGAGAGGAGGTAGACCCGAGGTAGCTCATCGAGGAAACACCAAAGGTAGCTCATGAGTGGTGTTAGTTTTGATTCTCCATCCTTGCACACAAGGACAAAGTGCATCACACTCGATGGGTTCTCACACACTTCTCGATCTCATGTTTGGTGGCTAATAGTATGAGGTTTTTCTCTAGGCTAAGAGGCGCCAAATGTGGCTTGTGGCTCTCACTCACTTTTTGGTGGCTCACTTTCTCACTCTTCTCTTTGGTTGATGGCTTGTTTGTCGGCTATCACTTGACTAGGAGACATGGGTCGAGGACATATTCTTTGCCTTTCATCTTGAAGCTATAGTGGTTTGTACGCCCATTGTGGTAGACACCACGGTCGAATTGCCATGGCCGACCAAGGAGGAGGTGGCAAACGGTCATTGGGACCACATCACACTCCAAAGTGTCCTCATATGCACCGATTTTGAAGGATACTTGGACCGTATGCTCAACTCAGATAGTGCCGGAGTCACTTAGCCATTGAACCTTGTAGGGTTGCGGATGCTTTTTTTGACCAATTGAGCTTGGAGCATAGTTCTTCGCTGCTGTTGTGGCAACTACCTCCATCGATGATGACCTTGATGGATCGCCCATTGATGCCGCCTTTGTGTGGAAGATGTGGCATCGCTGGACTTCTTCTTGTTGATGTTGAAGTGTCAAGACTTTGGAGACAACAAGAGCGGACTTCTATCTTCATCACAAAAGACTTGATCATCTTCATCCTCGTTGATGCGCCGTGCATGGCCACTTGCTCAATAGCGCCCATTTCATCTTCACTCATTGAGTCGAGGTGCCATCGCCGCTTAGTATCATGGTGCGCTTGTTGGTGCATTCATATGACTTGTGGCTCGGCCGCCGCAAGTGAAACACTTGAAGGAGCTTGTCTTGACGGTCTCATCGGTTGAGTAGATGATGAAGCACGCGGCTTGAAGTTGCTTGTAGTAAGAGGAGGACGACTTGAACTTGTGGAAGTTTTCTTGTAACTTGACTTGTCGTCGTTGCTTGGAGAAGGCTTGTTTGATGTTGAAGTTGGAGAAGTTGTTGCTTGGTTGTTGGAGAAGCCAGATGTCTTGGATGAGTACTTCATGCATTTGAAGTCATCTTGCACTTGTCGCTCCGCCTTTGTAGCTTGATGCACGAGCTCAATGAGGTTGGAGTAGGGTTGGAAGTCGGTGATCTTCTTGATGAGATGGTTGAGTCCATTCAAGAATCGTGCCATTGTTTGCTCATCATCCTCCGTGACATTGGCTCAATCATGGCAATCTCCATCTCTTTGTAGTATTCTTCAACACTCTTGTTCCTTGCTTGAGGAGTTGTAGCTTCTTGAAGAGATCACGGTTGTAGTAGGTGGGCACAAAGCGTGCTCTCATGACATCCTTCATTTGAGCCCAAGTGGTGATTGAGGTTCACCTCTTGCTTGTCGTCGCCAAGGACTTGTTCCCACCATATGAGCACATAGTCTTGGAACTCAAGTGATGCCATAGCGATCTTCTTCTCTTCCTCATAGTTGTGCAAACGAAAAATTTTGTCGACCTTCAATGCCCATGAGAGGTACTCTTCGGGATCATTGGTTCCATTGAACTTGGGCATTGTGAACTTGAGCTTGCCATAGCGTTGTTCTTCGTTGTGTTGAGGTCAATGTTGATGATGACGTTCTTGACGTGGAGGGTAATCATTCTCATGTTGCTCTTGTCGAGGAGGAAGTCCATTATCAACTTGCTCTTGTTGATCTTGAGGTTGGGGATGAGCTTGAGGAACTTATGAGGAGCTTGTGGGGCTTGACGCTATGCACGGGATGGTAGTTCTCTCTTGTATTTCTTCTCAAGGGCTTCCTCTTGATTGCGCCTTTCGCGATTGCGGTTGGCGATAGCTTGACTTGATGCTTGAAGGGCACGCTCGCCTCAAGAGCTTGTGCTTCGTTGTTGTTGTTGAAGATGTTGAGCCTCGGTGTCTTGTTGCTCTTGATATAGGCGCCCGTTTGTTCTTGTTGGCGACGAAGACGTTGTCGTTTTGAGCTTGAGCAAACGCCACTTGGTTCGATTGAGGACGAGGAACTTGTTCATCAACTTGCTCTTGGGGATGCTTGTCATGTAGTGGGTTGCTAGATGCATGACGGTCTTGACGCGCGTGCTCATCAAGAGTGTTCGATGACGGTGTACTTGTGTCAAGAAGGAGTCGCTGGAGTGGCGACTTGAGTGGCTCCGCCTTGAGTGTGAGGAAGTAGAAGGACGCCGTTCACCAACAAGGCGCGGATCTCGCCCATTCTTGCATCGTTTTCTTTCTTGTGCGCCGAGCTTGTTGTCGAATTAGTCTTTGTACGCTGCTCGAGAGTCGCAAGTCGGTGGCGAGGTTGTCGATGCGTCGCCATTGCTTGTTGCTCTTGATGGAGAGCTCGTTAGCGCCAAAGAGGTGGCTCTTGGTGACGATGATGACATGTCGCCGCCTTGCTCGATGAAGAGTGGATTTGTAGAAGAACTTGGCCTATCCATCATTTCAAGCAAATTGTGAGTGCTAGAAGGAGAAGAACGAATACCAATGTACCTTTGACCGAAGTTGAAGATGAATCAAGTTCACTCAAATGCGGACAATGAAATAGCACTATTGGTACCGATCCTTGTCGATTCTCACACCTACGCAAGTAAAAGCTTTTGGTGGAGCTTGGTTAGATGGTGGCACAAAATTGATTGCAATCGTTAGCTTGACTCAAAATGTTGAAGAAGATTCGCAAATTCAAGATATGCAACAAGTAGACCAAGCAAGTAGTGGTACACGGAAACACACACGCAAATAGATAAATGGGATTGTGCAAACCAAAAGTGAGCCAAAATGTGGAATCCACGAAAATGCTCTTGTTGCACAATACTAGAGAGACGCTAGCACGATTGCACAATAGGTGGATACGTAGCTTGTGCACAACCTACTAGGCAAAAATGCAATGATCTCTATCCCAAGTATGCTATATGTATGGTATTTCGGTGCAATGATCCAAGATGATGCTATGCTTGTTGCTTATAAGCTCTTTGCTTATCTTTCCTCTTTGCTTAAAAGCTTGAGTGGCTCTTTCTCTTTTGAGCTCTTTTCTTATGCAAACTTCACGAACCAAGATAGCAATTGTGTATGCGATGACAACTTTGTGACACGTAGTTGATTTTGAGATATGCACCACGATGGTATGTATGATATGGTGTATGCAACTAATGTGCACAAGTCACGCTGCGGCAATACTCAATGGCTAGTCTTGATGGGTAAGCAACGCAAAAGATGGTCTATGATGGTTATCAATGCAATTGCAAGGTATGACGAAGATGTCGCCGGTTACCGTCCGTGAGCTAATATGAGTAGTCGATTTAAGATGAGCGCTTGTTGTCGAAGTCTCACCGCACCTAAATAGCCAAACACAATAGGACACGGAAATCTCAACTCAAATTCTCGAACTCAAATTCAATGGTAGTACGGAGGTTGTGTCTTGGGGTTTTGGCAAGTGGAAGTGGTGGTGGTTGGGTGGGAGGTGGTATGTAAGTGTTGGTGGTGGTGGTGGAGGGGACTGCAAATCTGCAGCTTCGCCAGAGGAAGCCGGATGATCCGAGCCAGAGCCGGATGTTCCGGCACGTCCGATAATCCGGGTGGAGTCCGATGATCCGAGTTGGTCAACCTCGCACGGAACTGCTCGAAGAACACGAAACGGGAGAAATTTGACAATTTCGGGATTTTGGATGGATTTCGAGGGGAGAAGGTGGGGAAAAGCAAGATCCACGAAGTTACACATCGAATCCACGGATCAAAAACAAGAAAACATCATCAAAACCAACAAATCACAAAAAATTTGGGGGTATTTTTGTGGGATTTTCGGATTTTAGGACTAAAACAACAAAATCAAGCTAGAAAACACGGGTAGGGGCTCCAAAAACGTGATCAACGTGGCTCATGATACCATATGATGTAGGGTGGAACCCTATAGCGCCGATCTTTCACGCTTGAGGGATCCTATGGAGGAAACACGAAGGACACGCGAAGCACAAGGGGAAACACGGGAAAACGAGAGAATCACTCAACCAACAAGGAATCGATCACACAAGTGCTAGATCAACATACACACATGAGATCCACAAGATACAAAGTCAACTAGGGTAAGGATACAAAGGAACCGTTCATCTCCAAGAGGAGGCCTTGATGTTCTTCCCTAGATAGGGGTCTTGAATCCGCAGGGGGATCTTCTCCGAGAAGGTCCTGATCTCCGAGGAGAAGTAACCGAGTGGATGAGCAAAGGCTCTCACACAAATATTTGCTAATCCAATGCTGAGTCTCAAAGTGAGGAGATGGGGTCCTATATATAGAGTTGGGGAGGGGTACATGGGCTCAGCCTAACACGCTGCCAAGAGCGCTGGCCGGATGATCCGGACGAGGGTCCGGATGATCCGGCTGGTCCGGATGATCCGGTGGAGGTCCGGATGAGCCGGAGGGTCGGCTGGTGGTCAGCAAGCAAGGCCGGATGTCCGGCTGAGGCCCGGACGTCTGGTCGGGTCCGATGTTCCGGACTTGGCCCGGATGATCCGCTTCAGGTTGGAGCTTCAGAATCTCGGCTGATTTAGCCGGATCGTCCGGCCGGGTCCGGATCGTGCGGGCTCGGCCCGATCGCCCCGCCGCTCTCTCCCGATCGTCCGCCACCCTGGTCCTGGTGCTTTTTCCTCTCCGCTCTCTCGCATGTCTTCCGCCCGTTCTCCTTGCTTCCTAGCTCTTCATGGTTGACTTTGGTACCGAGTATGCATAGCATTTCCGCTTGAGGTAGTAACCATGTCTCATGTGAATCAAGGGAATTGTAAGAGGAGTGATGTCACCGGTTTCAAGAGCTCTTACACGTGTTCGAGTCATAGGTCCTGTGGGGTTGGATGTGTTGATGTAGAGTCCATGGGGATGATGGATGGATGCCCGATCATCTATGATCCGCAATCTCATTTGGTCAGAATTGAAGAAAATCCAGCGCCTATATGCCCTATTCTCCTTGTTTTCGCCGGATGGCATGTCTGTAACTCATGCGCGTGGAAAGCCAAGAACAAAAGGGCATTCCTGCATCGGTCAATATATATGTGGAAATGATATTCCACTATAGAGGACAAGAAATTTTGGCAGTCAGCAAAACGCCGCACGAGAAAATGAAGTACTTTCAAGGACTGCCATAGAATGGACAGATGTTCACTAAAACGGTCATAATTTTTCTTTATTAGGAGTCCGTGTCGACCCATAAGTACTAAATTGCTCACAAGTAGCGCAACCAAAAAATACTCATTATGCCAGAGGCCCGGAGTATCCTCAAATTCAGCCTTAAGCAGGACTTTTTGGCCCTGAAAGTCAAAGAACATCATTTGTCGCTATTTTTCAGACAGGTTTCGAACCCATTGGCACTTCCTTTTGATGGAAATTGAGAGATTATGTTTCTTATTGAAATTAGCACCCCTGGTAGGGACAAACGTATTTTCTACAGATGCTCTATGATCCGGCAATCTCATTAGGTCAGAATTGAAGAAAATCCAGCGGCTATATGCCTTATTCTCCTTGTTTTGCGGATGGCATGTTGTAACTCATGCGCGGACAACAAAGAACAAAAGAAAATTCCTGGTGATTAGGACATCAATACCATTGTTACACCCACAGCCCCTGCCGCTATACATAATCGACCAATTACTAGAGTCACAAGACGCCAACTAAATTACTGTGTACTTTCGCTTGGTAATGATTCTAATGTTCATGAGAATATGATGCAGCCTAAATTGGATACATTTGTTTTGCTTACAAATGAAGGGCCTATGATGTAGGGTAGAACCCTATAGCGCCCGATCTTTCACGCTTGGAGCGGGACCCTCAAGAACACGATGAACACGGGATGAACGGGAGAAATCACAAGGGAAACACTCAAGAACAAGATAGAGGCGGGTGTCCGATCTTTCGATGAGATGATAACTATCGATTTGGTGGAGACGACTTTGACGATCCGACTACAAACGCAGCACGACGCTGCGCTTTAGCAATCGCTAAACCAACTCCGAGAGGTTATTGACCACGCCGAGCACAATCAACCTGACCACGAAGGTCTATTCCTGCAAGCAATCAAGAACAAGCAAGAATATGATAAAAGCAATCTGAATATTGCGAGTATATATGAAGTATTGATAAAGGTGGGGATCCGTAAGCGGTCTTGGTCTGGTCGTTGGACACAAACGGCACACGGTTGCAATGGCTAACTTTTAACTAAACAAATCCCAAGGAAAAAGCTACTAGATGGATCTACTTATATAGGAGCAAGGTGACGGCCAAGGAGGTGGGAGAACGTCCCAAGGCAGCCTAAAACTAACCCTAGGTCGTACAAGGCCAATGGGCCCAAGTGGAGGTGACGAACACCTTTGGACTTGTAGTTTGACTCGGATTCTGGTGCAGCGTCAGATTGTTTCGTCCACAACTCAACGCTCCGGACGATATTTTAAGGTGATTCCAATTGTGCTGGAAAGAGCATGAAATCTACTTTCCAACAAAAAAGAATCACCCAATTCGAGTCCGTATGAAAAGTTGTTGACGTTTTGAGTCAGGTATGTCTGTGCAGTCCGAATCTGAATCCAGAACGTGAGAGACTTGGACTCTATCTTCTCTTGGCCCAAAAGTGACGTGAGAAGACTTTTGAACAGCACCTAAACTTCTCCTTTTCCCTTATCTTCATATGTGGATTGTACAAATGTCCCATACACCTGCAATTAGACAAAACACAAAAGTATGTGAAGTATTTTGTTCTGATAACATAAATATATTATTGAATAGTTTGCACTAGAAATCACCGACAAATATGCATGTATGCAATATTTTGGTCTTATCCAAGGTAGTCATGTCCTCATCATCCTCCCTTCTTGAAAACAAAGCCGCCCCTCGGCGCTGCTTAATCTGAAATGTGGCTAACAAAAGAGACAAGGTGTACATGTTGTATATGTATACATCATCCATTTTACTTCCTTGATTTTTGCATATATGACACATGAATAGATGAGTAACTTGCATAGTTCATAAAATCTAAAGCCAACAAATTAGCACAAGAACTAGAAGGCATGAAAATATTGCAACTCAGTTTGCACATATAAGTGAAGCTCTTATTTATTTCAAAAGTTTGACAATGTTCATCATTAAACCATCCCAACATTGGTGAATAAACCTTATTTGAATCAAATTTACATGCTACAACATGCTTAGATAAGCAAACATGCAATGAGTCATTCAACACAGAATCATCACCAAGATTAGAGGTCATATCAAAATGATTAAACATTGATTCTTTTGCATCAACAGTTAATTCAATGGGTGCACTCAAAATTGTTGGTATTTCAGTTGTTTGATCACATGACGATTCATGAATTATCAAGATTCTCTAAAATAGGTGGTGTGCTCAAATCACTGGTAACTCAACACATGATGCATTCAAGTTAACTAGGGATGCATCATTCTCATGTAAAAGTTATATCATCAATACCTTTATCATTACCTTGTAGCAAAGACATAGCTGATGTAGGTACACATGGTGACAATGCACCATGGTTGAGATGATGTCGCGCCACAATCCGAGGTGGGGCTGCTCTAGTAGGTGCAACGGTGGAGGAACCAACCGACGGTGGTGAGCATGAACTAGAATAGTAGTTGTTGTAGTCACCCAATGCATCCTCCTCAGAATCGCTCTCAAAGGTACAAGCACTAACATACATACCAGTAATGCAACGAGGAATATACTGAAATCTTGCCTGAATATCATGGTTCAAACCACCAAAAATCTATTCATTGTATCATCCTCGATTCTTCTATGTCACAATGATGCATATAAGATTTGAACTCTTGGTAGTAAGCATGAACAGTGTTATTGCCTTGTTTAAATTGTTCAAATTTATGAAGCAATTCACGATTTATAGTAAGGAGGGAAAAACTGTTTTCTCATTACATCTTTCAAATCTTTCCAAGTTGTGGGTTGGTTATCAATGTTTTTCTTACAATGCACACTCCACCAAATGAAGCAAAACCAGTAATGCTCTAGTGGCAGCTCGTACTCGCCAAGTTCAAAAAAACATGGTGACTAAAAACTTGTTCTACTTCAAGCTCCCAAGCTAGATAAATAGCAGGATTAAATCTACCTCAAATGACGGTAAAGAGCTAACTGGCCATGTGCTTGTGTGTGTTGTCCCAACTCGTGATGGTGAAGATGTGTTCGTCGTCCAAGAACTTCTATCTCCTAAACCTGTCATGATTAGTAGAAACAAGAAACAAAATTCGAGAATAATGTTCCTATGAACTACTAGGATGTGGTTGTAAAGTGCTCACAAGAAAGCAAATATCAATATCTTACAAGTTCTTACCATGCGGCAGTGGTGACAGCCAACCAGCGTGTCAAGTAACTCAAGATTGTGTAAAGCGATTGCCGGGGAACGATGTATACACGGTGTAGAAATATGTGGAGCTGGGTTGGCTATATATGGTAGCAAAAGATTAGCAATAATCAATTCAAAGATGCAATGTTGAATAAACGCCAACGACGGTATCTGTGCTGGTCCTAGGCTAGACCGACTAGAGACGCGAGCCTAGAACACTAATGAGGTCACGGCAGTAGCACAACTAGCATCAATGAAGGATACTAAGTAGCTCTTGACAGCAAGATATAAGTGAAGATCACAACGGTAGTGAAGATAATGATGAAAACAACTACCAAGCAGGATATACAACAACTCTCTCCAACTTTCCTCTTGAAAAGTTTGAGCCAATTTTCTGATAAATTCTTTCAAAGAATGCTACTAACTCAAGCTTTCCAATGCAAAAAGAATCACTCAATTCGAGTTGATATGAGGAGTCAAAGAATTCTAAACTGGCCTGAAAAATTGGAACAAGCTGTGTTCACGAACTTCGAGGGCAAAAGACCTATTTAGAAGCCGATTTTGAGGTGTCAAATATTGAACTAGCTTCTGCAACTATTTAGATGCGGCTCGTCGCTAGCTTTAATTTGAGTACTCACGGAGCCACAACGGACTTCATATGAGGAAGATACACCTGTTTTACTGAACAATGCGCAAAACAGATTCCAATCCGAATTCAGGTACGAGATTGATTCTAGATAGATCCGATTTTTTTCTTCTCTCTTTTTTTTTTTTTTTTTTTTTTTTCTTCTTTTTTTTTTTTTTTTTCTTTTTTCTTTTTTTCTCCCTTTCCAAGACAAACTAGATAAGATGCAGATTGATCAAAGAAGATGTGAATGACCTCAACTATGATTATGACAATGAACAACGCGAGCACGTGGTGGAAATTAATAGATGGGATGGTGGACAACGGAAGGCATAATGATGCAGCGGCGGCGTGACTAATGTGAACAGAACTCAAACTCTAAAGGAACTAGACACTAAGACCAGCAACTCAACACGACGATGCAACCGATAATTCAACATGCAAGCAATGAATAGAAAATTGCAAAGGCTCAGAGTGGCTTGGATAAAGGATGAATAGATCTAACTTTTTTTGTGGCTTTTTCATGGACAATAGGTATGAATGATGATGCGATCTAAACTATGAAAACTGTAAAATCTCACCGAGCAACCTGAAAACTGATACCACTTGATAGAGGCGGGTGTCCCGATCTTCGATGAGATGATAACTATCGATTTGGTGGAGACGACTTTGACGATCCGACTACAAACGCACACGACGCTATGCGCCTTAGCAATCGCTAAACCAACTCCGAGAGGTTATTGACCACGCCGAGCACAATCAACCTGACCACGAAGGTCTATTCCTGCAAGCAATCAAGAACAAGCAAGAATATGATAAAAGCAATCTGAATATTGCGTAGTATGTATGAAGTATGGATAAAGGTGGGGATCCGTAAGCGGTCTTGGTCTGGTCGTTGGACACAAACGGCACACGGTTGCAATGGCTAACTTTAACTAAACAAATCCCAAGCAAAAGCTACTAGATGGATCTACTTATATAGGAGCAAGGTGACGGCCAAGGAGGT
This sequence comes from Aegilops speltoides, assembly GCA_021437245.1. Lineage (NCBI taxonomy): Eukaryota > Viridiplantae > Streptophyta > Magnoliopsida > Poales > Poaceae > Aegilops > Aegilops speltoides. The sequence goes on along the minus strand of JAHHZJ010002970.1, from coordinate 6,277 downwards.
GGGAGAACGTCCCAAGGCAGCCTAAAACTAACCCTAGGTCGTACAAGGCCAATGGGCCCAAGTGGAGGTGACGAACACCTTTGGACTTGTAGTTTGACTCGGATTCTGGTGCAGCGTCAGATTGTTTCGTCCACAACTCAACGCTCCGGACGGCTTTTTAAGGTGATTCCAACTGTGCTGGAAAGAGCATGAAATCTACTTTCCAACAAAAAAGAATCACCCAATTCGAGTCCGTATGAAAAAGGTGGATTTTTGAGTCAGGTATGGTGTCCGAAGTCGACTTTGACGATCCGACCCAAAAGTGACGTGAGAAGACTTTGAGGACGCACCTAAACTTCTTTTTTCCTTAGCAATCGCTAAACCAACTCCTGCAATTAGAGGTTATTTTTGTTCTCGACATAAATATATTATTGAATAGTTTGCACTAGAAATCACCGAGCATGTATCAACTTATCCAAAGACCACGAGGGTCTATTTCGCGAGCAAACGAAGAACAAGCAAGAAACTGAGATTGCAATCTGGATATTGCGAATATAAGATGAAAGCTTTATTGATCAAGGTGGGGTTCTGTGGACGCTTTGTCCGGTCGCTGAACACAAACGGCACGCCGGTTGCAGCTATGGCTAACTTTTGATCTAAACAAAACCCAAAGTCTAAACGGTGCCCTAAGGGCTGTATATATGGAGGAAGAGGGAAGAATTTCGTGGCCCTTGGTGGAGGGGTCCAAACTAACCCTATCTCTTGTTTCCCCACACATACGGACTCTAAAAATAGCCTATACTAATGTATTTCGAAATTACATGGGCCTGGCCCAATAATAAGGTGACGAGACCTAGAATAGCCTATGGACGAAATTTATGAAGTGGCATCTTGTATATTTCGTCCAAGGCTTCATGCACTCATTATGGTGGCTTCAAAGTCCTGAAATCATCACTTGTAACTCCATTCTTGATCCCTTTGCATGCCATCATCTCCATGCTTGTTCTTGCTCCAATGTTCATCCTTCTCCAAGCTAGGCCCTTCATTTGTAAGCAAAACAAATGTATCCAATTTAGGCAGCATCATATTCTCATGAACATTAGAATCATTACCAAGAAACGAAAGTACCGGTAATTTAGTTGGCGCGCGAGCTCTAGTAATTGGTCCAAGATGTATAGCAAAGAGGGCTGTGGGTGTAACAATGGTATTGATGTCCTCATCATCCTCCCTTCTTGAAATGAAGTCGCCCTCGACGGAAGTTCATCTTCCTCACCCAAATATGGCTTCAAATCTGCAATGTTAAAAGTGGACTAACCCCAAAATCTGCAGGCAGCTCAAGTTTATATGCATTATCATTTACTTTCTCCAACACCTTAAAGGGACCAGCAAGACGTGGCATTAGCTTTGATTTGTGCAAATCAGAAATCTATCCTTACGCAAATGTAACCAAACAAGATCTCCGTGCAAACACAACATGTTTTCTACCCTTATCTCCAGAAGTTTATATTTAGCATTCATACGCCAATGTTTTCCTTAGTTAACTCATGCATTTTTAAAATCAATTCAGCACGCTCTTTAGCATCAAAATTAACCTTCTCCAAGATGGAAGAGGCAACAAATCAATAGGTGCACGAGGTAGGAAACCATACACAACTTCAAAAGGGCACATCTTAGTAGTAGAATGCAATGAACGATTATAAGCAAATTCAATATGAGGCAAGCATTCCTCCCACATTTTCTTATTTTTCTTTAGAACAGCCCTAAGCATAGTAGACAATGTTCTATTGACTACTTCAGTTTGTCCATCAGTTTGGGGGTGACAAGTAGTACTAAAAAGCAGTTTAGTCCCCAACTTAGCCCATAAACATCTCCAAAAGTGGCTAAGAAATTTAGTATCACGATCTGAAACAATAGTATTTGGCACACCATGCAAGCTTAATAATTTCACGAAAGAACAAATCAGCAACATTGACAAAGATCATCGCTTTTATGACATGGTATAAAGTGTGCCATTTTCGAGAATCTATCCACGACAACAAATATGCTATCCTCCCTTCTTTGTTCTAGGTAAACCTAAAACAAAGTCCATAGATATATCCTCCCAAGGAACACTAGGTACAGTGCAAAGGCATATATAAACCATGAGGATTGAGTCGTGACTTAGCTTTTTGACATGTAGTGCAATGAGCAATAAAACGCCAACATCCCGCCTCATCTTTGGCCAAAAGAAATGTGTAGCAAGTACGCCCTCCGCCTTCTTCACGCCAAAGTGTCCCATTAGTCCTCCTCCATGCGCCTCCTGCAACAACAAAAGACTAACGGAGCTAGCTGGAATGCATAGCTTGTTAGCACGAACACAAATCCATCATTAACGACAAACTTGTTCCATGTTCTTCCTTCTTACAATTCTGCAATACATCTTTAAAATCAGCATCATGCACATATTGATCTTTGATGGTCTCCAAACCAAATATTTTGAAGTCAAGTTGTGAAAGCATAGTATAGCGATTTAGACAATGCATCAAGAATAACATTTTCTTTACCCTTCTTGTGTTTAATGACATAAGGGAAAGTCTCAATGAATTCAACCCATTTAGCATGTCTACGATTCAGTTTAGCTTGACTTTTAATATGTTTCAAAGATTCATGATCGAATGTATAACAAATTCTTTGGGCCATAAATAATGTTGCCATGTTTCTAAAGTCCTAACAAGAGCATATAATTCTTTATCATAAGTAGAGTAATTCAGACTAGGCCCACTCAATTTTTCGTAAAAGTATGCAACAGGTTTGCCATCTTGTAATAACACACCTCCTAATCCAATTCCACTAGCATCACATTCAAGCTCAAAAGTCTTATTAAAATCAGAAGTTGGAGTAAAGGAGCATGTGTCAACTTATCTTTCAATACCGTGAAGGCTTCTTCCCGTATGCGGTACCCCAAACAAAAGGCACATCCTTCTTTGTAAGCTCATTGAGAGGTGCAGCAATGGTGCTGAAATCTCTCACAAAACGCCTATAGAAACCAGCGAGGCCAAGGAAACTCCTCACTTGTGTGACCGCTTTGGGCTGCGCCAACTCTCAATAGCTTCAATCTTGGCTTTATCAACTTCAATTCCTCGTGGAGTAACAACATAGCCAAGAAAAGATACTCGGTCGGTGCAAAAGGTGCACTTCCCAAGGTTACCAAACAAACGTGCATCACGAGAGCATTAAAAACAGCACGAATGTTCCAAATGTTCTTCCAAAGATTTGCTATAAATCAATATATCATCAAAATAGACTACCACAAATCGTCCAATGAAAGCACGAAACTTCGCTCATTAATCTCATGAAAGTACTAGGTGCATTAGTTAACCCAAAAGGCATGACTAACCACTCATATAATCCAAACTTAGTTTTAAATGCTGTTTTCCATTCATCTCCCAATTTCATACGAATTTGATGGTATCCACTACGCAAATCAACTTTGGAGAATATTGTAGAGCCACTCAATTCATCAAGCATATCATCTAGCCTAGGAATAGGGTGACGATAACTAATAGTAATATTATTAATGCCTCTACAATCAACACACATACGTGATGTACCATCCTTTTTCGCACTAGAATAATAGGAACAGACAAGGACTAAGGGATTCGCAGATATAACCTTTGTCGAGCAGCTCTCGTACTTGACGATAATCTCCTTCGCCTCCTCCGGATTGGTACGGTATGGTGCACGGTTGGTAATGATGCACCGAATTAAGTCAATTTGATGCTCAATCCTCGAATAGGTGGTAATCCTGGGCACGCCTTGTGGAAAGACGCCAACTCCCCGCAAAATGTTAGTGACAAAGGGGCAAAGAGGAAGGCACGCCCTCGAATGAAAATAATGCCTCTTTGCACACAAAAGCATAGCAAATAGATTTGCTAAAATCTAGCTCATCAATATCAGATTTGGTGGCAAGTAAACATGCACTTTTCAATTTAATTTCGTAGCAACAAGAGATGGTTTATTATTAGGCTTCATGTGTTGCTCAAATTCTTTTGCCACAATCTGATTTTCACTCTTATTTTCTCCTGCTTTGCTTTATTAGCTCTATTAATATCATCTTTCAAAATGGACTCAGGAGTCATAGGAAGCAAAGTAATATTTTTATCCTTATGAACAAGAGTATACTGATTGTTTCTACCATGGTGTACAGAATTTTATCAAATTGCCATGGTCTACCAAGTAACAAGGAACATGCTTGCATAGGTACCACATCACAATCAACATAATCAGATATGTAGAGATACTAAAATGCACACAAACAAGACGTGTTACCTTAACCTTGCCGCTGTTGTTGAACCATTGGATGTAGTAAGGATGTGGATGTGGTCTTGTGGTGAGAGATAGCTTCTCCACCATCTCCATGCTAGCCAAGTTGTTGCAGCTCCTCCATCTATGATGACGCTAATAGAACGCTCCTTCACAACTCCCTTTGTATGGAACAAATTATGCCTCCGATTTTGCTCAGCTTGTGTAACCTGCACACTCAAAACACGCTGAGCAACTAAACATTCATACCACAAGATCTTCAAGAGCCATGTATTGTGTCTCATGATCGTAATCATCTCCACCGTGTTCCTCATGTGTAATAAGAGCCAAAGTCTCCTCATCATAGTCACTAGCGGACTCATACCCACCATCCTCGTGAGAGCAATCATCACACGCTGAGATTTGCATTCTTCGCAAAATGTCCTCTTCCCTTACAACGACGACAAATAATATCACTTGTGTGCCCTGCTGACGCCATGGAAGAAGAAGAGCTCGGCAGGCCCTAAGGTGTGCTCTTGGCGATAGTGGTGGTTGTGCCTCGCTTTCTTGTATCACGGTTGGAGGTGGCACCAAGGAGGTGATGGTGCAAAGGAAGTAGATGATGCACGTGGTGTCCATGATGAAGGTCGACCTGCAGAAAAGTTAGTGCGCCCAATGCCCGCCGATCCTCAAGACTTCACGCTCAGCTTTACAAGCAAGATGGAATAAACGAGTGATATTATTATAATCCTTATAGTCTAGAATGGTCTGAATCTCTATTTAATCCACCCGTAAAACGCAAGCATAGCTTCATTCTCCTCAACAATACCACATCTAATCAAGCCAGTTTGTAATTCCCGATAATATTCTTCACAGAATTTTTTCCTTGTCTTAAGCGCTGCAATTTTTGAAGTAATTCACGTTGATAATATGGTGGAACCCAACGAGCACGCATAGCAGTTTTCAAAGCAGCCCAAGTAGCTGGAACAGGATATAATCTACAATGTTCGCACCACCAAACACATGCAAAGCTAGTGAAAGCACAAACAAAGCAGCAGAACACGCCTCTCCTCGTGATATTGTAAACATGTAAATCGTTGTTCAGTTTCTAACTCCCAAGTAAGATATATATCAGAACATATCTACCCTCAAATGGTGGAATATTCAATTTCAGTTTAGGGAGATGGTCATGATCTCGCACTGAGGGGAGCCCTAATATTGCCATTATTTGCATGTGGACGACCTGGTGGTTGTGGTGCTGGTGGTTGCACGTAGTTCGATGTTGATCAACCTCATCCTCATAATCGCCCACATACTCATCATCCTCCCCGGTACCACCAGCAGCAGCAGAGCAGAGCCAAAGAAGCACCAACAGCAGTAGCAGCGCACCAGAATTTTGTCCTGCTCAATAGGAACACGCTGAGCTCGCCCATACCGATTCGAAGGGGCGAAGTTGTCGCTGCAGAGGTGCGATAGGTGCAGCCGGGCGGTGGTTGTGGAAAACGCGAGCAATTCATCAAACTTGCTATCAAGCTTTGTTTCAAACGCCTTCTCAATGCCATCTATCTTCTCCATGGCCTCACAAATCTGTTTACCACATCTTGCACCTGTCCAATCATCATTTGCTGAAATTTATCATGTAGCTGTTTGTTCGCCATGTTCTCCCAATCAGCCTCGCCGGCTTGTGATCCTGCCATGGTTAGCAGCAATAGAAACACACAAGAATATGATCCTATGACTACTACTAACAAGTGGTGGTGGTGGGTGTCACAACCACAAGCAAATCTCAAATTCTTACCAGCTTCTACCCAGCAAAGAAAGGTGATCGGCAACCGCTGTAATCAAAACTCTCAAAGCTTGGATAGAGCGATTGCCGTGGAGAGTCAAACGCACGACGAGATGTATGTGGAGCTGGGAAGGCTTATAATATGGTAGCAAAAAGGTCAAGAATAATCAATTCGAGATGCAAAGTTGAATAAACGCCAACGACGGTAGATCAGGTTGGTCCTAGGCTAGA
>JAHHZJ010002969.1:0-48182 GCA_021437245.1 Aegilops speltoides | reverse complement strand
GGCAAAACATGTGTGTCGATTTCACCAACCTCAACAAGGCCTGCCCCTAAGATTCGCTCCGCTTCCACGATCGCCGATCATCGACTCCACCGCCGAAAGTGCGATTTCAGGCTTCCCGGATGCGCTTTTGAGGCTATCACCGATCAAGATGGCGGTAGAAGATGTGGAGAAGGCAGCCTTCCGACCCCGTGAGGGGTGTATCCACACTTGCATGCCGCTTGGGCTGCACAACACGGGCGCAACCTTCCAACGGCCGATGCCCATCGCCTGGTCGGTAGCTCGGAGAAACGTGAAACTTACGTCGACGACATTGTGGTGAAGTCTCGGAGGCGAAGACCTTGATTCAGACCTATAGGAGACCTTCGAGCTCCGCCAGTGGACTTGCAACACAGCCCCGAGAAGTGAGTGTTTGGTGTCCCTTCCAAGAAGCTACCGGCTTCCTCGTGGTCCCATTGGGGGATCGAGGCCAGCCTGAGAAGGTCAAGGCAATCAAGACATGAGTCCACCATGCACTCTTAGAGAAATGTAGAAGCTACGGTCGAGGATCGGCTGGGGCGCCCATCTCCAAGCCGGGAGAGCTGCCTCTACCTTTCTTCAAGCTCGATGAAGAAGAAAGGCCCATTCGAGGGACCCCGAGGCCACTGCCGCTTCAAGACCTCAAGAGATACTTGACCAGCCTTCCAAAGGATGGTGGCACCACGCCTCTTGAGTCCCTCGGTGCTTACCTTGCCGCCACGCCTAGTTTGCCAGCGCAGAGTGGCGTTCAGAAGAGAGCTGTGCCAAGGGCGCGAAGCTATGCCCAAATAGGGCAATAAAGACCGTGGAGGGCACTGCCAAGGCCGCAACGACGGCAGCGAATGACCAAGCTCAAGAAGACGACACCCTTGAGCCCGCAGAGGCCCTAACAGCGATTAGGCGTTGGGGCTCCATCACCCGAGAGGCACCCCAACTTCGAAGGCATAGGCCTCATCAATGCACCCACCTCGCCGAGCACCTAGTGTATTTTGTCAAGACGTGTTGCAGGACGCAAGGGCACAAGACTTCCATGCCCTCGTAAGTTTACTCGTGTTTGGTGGCCTCGCAAGCTGCGCCACTACTTTCAAGGTCACCCCATCAAGGTCGCCTCGCCTACCCATTGGTGAGGGTGCTCAGAGCCCCAACTCCACCGGAGGGTCGCCGAGTGGAATATCGAGCTACATGCATTTCAGCTTGGAGTTCAAGACAACTAGGGTCATCAAGGGAGCCGCTCACGATTTTGTATTAGAATGGATGGACGCCTGAGCTTGAAATAGGTGAGGACCGGTCCTCTTCCAGGAGTGAGGTGCCCGATGGCTGGGTTATGTATTTCGATGAGTTTTCAAGGCCAGTATGGGCTGGAATAGTGCTCATCTCACCCACTCAGACAAGCTCTACTACGCGCTACTGCTCAAAGAGGGCGAGAATATCTCCAACAACATAGCAGAGTACGAAGGCCACATAGTCGGCCTGAAGGCTGCGGCAGCACTGTGGGTGAAGTGCCTCACCATTAAGGGCGACTCACAGCTCCTCGTTAACTTCTCCAACAAGCTATATGAGCCGAGAGACGAACACATGGAGGCGTACCTCGCAGAGGTGCGCAAGATGTCGGTTCCTGGGCCTGGAGTTGCAGCACGTGCCATGTGGCACCAACAAGGAAGCCGACGACATCGCCAGGAGAGCATCCAAGCGGCTGCCCCAAGAGCTCGGCGCTTCGAGGAGCGTTTTTCGCTTCATCGCAACACCGCCACTTTCAAGGACGGCGCCGACTCGGAGGAGCTCCCACCACCGCCACGGGAGCTCCCACCGGGTCTACGCCGAGCGGATCTACTCTGGTGCTCGAGCTCAGGAGGATGCGGACCAAGGAATCAAGGAGTACCAAGCAAGGATGCTGCCGAGAAGGAGAAGGACGCTGAACGGTGGCCTCGACAAGCTACGCAGATACCGCATCCAGATGGTGAGTTATACAGAAGCGCCAAATGACGCTTCCATTGCATCTCCAGGAACAGGGGAAAGAGATGTAGTCGACATACACGACGGGATTGCAAGCACCACTGCCGTCCAACCCTCGCCGCAAGGCATTCCACAGCGATTCTATTGGCCCACGGCCTCAACAACGAATCGAGCCGGTGAAGTCCTCGAGGCTCGCCAATTCCATGCCGCAGATCCATCACCAGCCAGGGCTCTAGACCATCCCACTATCGCGGACTGCTCAGTCCGGGACCGGATATCCCGGCCCGCTCCTCGAGCACTGGGGCTGGCACTTATGTTGCCATCGACAAGTTCACCAAGTGGGCGGAGGTGGAGGCCGCCGCACTATCCTCCGCTCGCGTCAAGTTCATCAAGGGTCTTGTGAGCCGCTTTGGGTCCCCAACCGCATCATCACCGATAACGGCTCGCAGTTCACCACTAATCTCTTCAAACGCACTGCGCTAACCTTGGAACGCAGATCTACTACGGTCGCTGGCGCACTTCTGAGCAATGGTCGCTTCAATGTGCCAACGCTGAGGTCCCGAGAGGCCTCAAGACTAGGACCTTCAAGAAGAAGCTCAAGCTCGGCAGGGGCTCGCACGACGAGCTCCATTCCGTGTTATGGTCCGGCCCGCACCACCGCCAAGCCAACGGGTGAGACCCCGCTCTTCCTCGCTCACGAAAGGTGCGTTCTCCTCACGAGGTCAAGCATTGCTCTGCACGGGTCCTGCAGCAGGACGCCACACGGGGGATGGACATCATGCTGGGGGAGGAACGCTGCCATGAAGCTACGCTACAGACGGCAAGATACTAGCAGGCGCTGCGCCGGTACCACTGCCGCATCATACGCTCCAGGACGCTTGAGGTGGGTGACCTCGCCCGATGCGTGTGCTCTCGTGAAGGGCTGCATAAGCTCGCACCCATGTGGGAGGGTCCGTTTGGTCGCCCATGTCTCTGTGCTCGGCGCCGCTACCGAGACACAGACTGGTATCCATTCAGAACTCCCGAACATCCAACACCTCCGTGTTCTACCCATGAAGAAAGGCCCAACGCCTCGTGAAGAAGGCCCGTGCCTATGAAGGTCTCCGCCGTGACACTCTCACGTAATAATGAGTGGGCAGACAGCCCCGGAGTCTCGTGGAGTGCCGCCTGCCTTGGGGGCTCCCTCCCACGCCCTAGTGGAGGCACTTAGCTCCGACCGGTGAGAAGACATGAGGACTAGACTAGGTGCCGGATGCGGCTTTTCATTTGCTTTCCGAGTTGGCTCGCCTCTTTAATTGACGCTTGCTTCGTGTTCTTTGCTGGTTTGATTCCATCGCTTTGTGCCTCCGCTTCGCTTTCAGCTTTAGCCTCAGACTCAGCGCACTTCGCGAGGGGGCTGAACAGCGCCTCGGAGAGTTTTTCTCCTCTTTTTCATGAGGCACCCTGCTCGAGCTCCAAGTCGGGCGACCTCTCTCAATATGTTCCCCTGTATCAAGGATATGAAGCACTGGTCATACCAGCACGCGCGACTCAGGGCTTGGGAAAATGATAAGTCCCCTAACAAGTTTTTGAGTTTTAGGCGCCACGAGGCAAGCAGGCCTCGCCAGCATCGAGAAGCAAGCACCTGCAAGGTGGAGACTACTTGAGCACGGCAAGCTAAGTTATTCCTACATAAAACGCATTTATGTTGCGGCATGACACATGAACGATAAACATAGCATAATAACGGGAAATCATAGTTTTGTTGCATGCCCTCCGAGGCCCCATACTTGTCTCTATTGATGCATGAAGGAAAAGGAAGAACGAAACAAAGTGGCGAAGCGCCTCACAGCGTCCGCGAGGGCAGGTCTCGGCGACGCCCCGAAGTTCAGCTCAACTCCTCACGCTTCACGGGCGCTGCAACGATTTGACCCATCGCGCCTTTTGAAGCGGCGCGGCGGCAGGGCGGCTGGTCATAACGGCCCGTTGAGCTGCGCCGAGGAAGAGCCGCCAGAGCTGGACGAGACGCGTCGGCACCAAGGGTGGGTTCCTTTCATCTCGCTATGGCCATCGCCAAGTCCGAGCACCTCGCCGCCTATTGACCTCGGGCAGCACCGACGCGCGACCATCTTCCCAAACACCGCATAGAGGCCCGCCACCGTCAGACTTGAAGTGGAGGGTGCACCGCCTACCAGGCCACGCTGGAAAATGTCTCATACCCTGGCTAGGGTTGTGCCGCTCATGACGGAGACCTCAATCATGACCCAGAAGCTCACTGTAGTAGGCATCCGCCGTAGCCGAGTTTCACCCAGACCAGCGACGGAAGACTACCGCTTAAAAAGTGCAGGAGCTGAAGCCGGGCCAGTCGGGTTCTCCGACCACACGACAACTCCGCAAAGGCCCGCTGAGTGGAAGCGCGGTCGAAGGTTGCACGATCACGCACGCCTTCATTCGATGGCTGCACGACCAGCGGCATTTCACCATGCGAACAAGCACCGCGCGGGCCGCAGGGGCTGCGGCAGGGGTCGCGTGTGTTATGGGACGCATCGCCTCTTGGGTGGCAGTGAACCGGGCCCCTCCAGGCGGGCCTTCCCTTTCTCCGCGGCTGAAACCTCTTCGACGACGCCATGAATGTCGCTACGAGTAATGGAGCAGGGGAGAAGGAGCAGGAGGAATGGGAAGAGATGGGCAACGGGGCTCCGCCTCCCTCATCATTTATAGCAGTGGGAGGCCAACCACGGCCCCCATGATTGGCTGTAATGATGACCCTTTGCATGCAGCAGGACTCTGTCAAAATTGGCAGCCCGAGGCAGCGTGGGGAAGCGGAGACGCCCACGTCTTAATCAATTCACCACGCTTCACCAAGGCCGATCGCTGTTACCTCATGTGCTCGCAGACTTTCCTTTCGCTTCACCTCAAAGCCAAGTCTCGAAGGCCACGTTCGGGGCCACTATCGGTGTTCTAGGAACGGGATCCTCACACCTGCGTCGCGTATGCCCACGCAAATGGCTCCTCTAGTGGCCAGTGACGACCCATCTTCACAAAGCAAGCATTCAAGACCCTTGTCGGTGTCAAACCGCAAGGATCTCGGGTGGGGGGTCCTCAACTCAAGTGCGTCTAGGCGGATGGTAACAGGAGACAAGGGACACGTTGTTTTACCCAGGTTCGGGCCCTCTTGATGGAGGTAAAACCTCAAGGCCCCGCTTGATTAATATTGATGATATGGGTAGTACAAGAGTGGGTCTACCACGAGATCAAGGAGGCTAAACCCTAGAAGCTAGCCTATGGTATGATTGTTGTAATGGAGGTTAGGTCCCGACGGATTAAAGCTCCTCCGTTTATATAGACACCGAGAGGGCTAGGGTTACATGTAGTCGGTTACAATGGTAGGAGATCTACATATCCGTGACGCCAAGCTTGCCTTCCACGCCAAGGAAAGTCCCATCCGGACACGGGACTAGAGTCTTCAATCTTGTATCTTTCATAGTCTTGGAGTTCGGGCGGACGATGATAGTCCGCCTGTCCTGACACCCCTAGTCCAGACTCCTCAAAGAGCCCCCGAACTCTCGCTTCAATGACGATGAGTCCGCGCGCATAATGTTCCGGCATTGCAAGGCGGGTTCCTCCTCCGAATAATCCAAAGAAGATTGTGAACACTCAGATAGTGTCCTACTCGCAAAAATAAATTCCACATTCCATCGTAGAGAGAATAAAATGTACACAAGTTCAATCTGCTGACGATTTTTGTGGCATGACGTCACACCACTACCAAGCCTTTACTTGAATCGCTTTTTATTATACCGCCTCAGCGCTGCTTAGCTAAGCGGCGCTTTTGGCACGCTTTTGTCAAGCAGCCGATCGTGGTTCGCTTTTATTCCAGTGATTCTCATCAATACGGATCGTGGTAACTCCAACCACACCATTGATGGTGGCGCTTTGGAGATAAGTTTAGTTTTACTCGTGCTAGTGGGGACGATAGTCTTCGGTCCACTTATATATGGGATAAGGATTCACCTTTTCACCTACACCTTCTTCCTCCTTTGCTTATCCATCTCCACAAGACTCAAGCTCCAAAGACCCAAGTTCAAAGATCTCGCCTTCAACCTTCTCCGACCATGTCCGGAGCGGAGGTAAGTTGTTGGCCTCCATCAAGAAGGAGGAGCATCATAAAGCCACAGCAGGCCGGATACCTTTCCAATGACATCGCAAGCACCGCTGCCCGATGAGGGGCAGCTCATCCCCACCCCCAAAGCCCCATGAGAGGGTCGCTTTCCTTCCCCACTTCCTCCGCTGGACTGGGCTTTCCACTTCACCCCTTTGTCTGGGCTCTGCGTTCTACTACGGCCTGGATTTCCATGATCCGCGCCGAACTTCATCCTCAACATCTCGGCATTTATCGTCAGGTGCGTAGGCCTTCCGCATCCAGCCCCACTTCGCTTGTGGCTCAAGACCTTCAATGTCAAGTCCGGTAGTGAAGGGCACTCAAGCCGGAGGCGGAGGGCGCCATGTTGGGCAAGATGCCCAACGCCCTTGGTTCAAGGGGCTTGTGGAATCCACCAAGGGGTGGCAGTGGGTGGTTCTATATCACCGAGCACATGCGACCTTACGTAAGGGCGGCCCCCGAAGTTCAGATCTAGTATCCCCACGCAGCTCACCTCCTAGAAAGAGAAGGGCTTGCTGGGGTAATTCAAGGAGCCGACGGGACTCCAAGCCTGTATCCAAAAGCTGGTGAACAAGAAGCTCAGTGCTGGTTAACGGTCCAAGTCATGCTTGTCCGGATTCTCCCATGCCAAGAACGGCATTCAATCTGTGGAGTTCGATCCACAACAGCACTGGGGCGCTGCGTGCTCTTCGACACGACGCACGGCTACTCGAGGGTGCTGCTAAAGGCGCCTGAGCCCCGATCCGCCGATTTGAAGATCGCGGATTTCACTCGGAAGCGCCCAAACTGACGAGGTAAGTGATTCTACCCTTTACGGGACACTTGTTGTTAATAGTTTGACCCTTGCCGGTTTCAATCTCCCTTTTCCTTTGACAAGAGTGGAGGAAGAAGGCCGAGCAGCTCATCTACCCGACTCCCATGCTAGAAGACCAAGGACGCCCGCCTGGGGTCAGCTGTTGGTTCCGCACCGCACATGGTGCTAGAGAAGAAGGCCAAGAAGGTGGCCACTGTACTCAAAGAGTTACTGCCAGTGTCCGACGACTCCGAGGCGGATTGTCCTCCAAGATGAGGAGGAGGAAGAAGACTCTCTCCAGAGGAGGGAGAGAGGAAGAGGAATGCTTCCCCAACAGGGAGGCCGAGGGTCCAAGAGGGGGAGAACTATTCTCTCGATAAATTCCGCCAACACCAACGTTCATGTGAAGAGGGCCATCAAGGGCCAGCCTCGTGAGAGATCAGAAGCATCCGATCCTCGAATAATCTGCATTTCTTTTGTGTCACATAGTGTCCTTCTAATGCCGTGATAACGCCTCGCAGTCTCGCCGACGATGATTCTCCTCGTCAGTCGAGCGGGTCATTGGTCATGCGGGCCTGTGGATTCCATTCCGATCGCTTCCACCCTCGCAGACCGCGAGGGGACCACGAGGTGGTGTCGGGCGATCTCCGTGGCCTCGAGCACCTATGGGGCACTGGGGCCCCTTCTAGTCCAAGCAAGGGAGCGGGTCGTAGAGCGTGACGAGGTCGAAAGCAAGGGAGACGGGCATTTTTACCCAGCTTCGGGCTCTCCGGAGAGATAAAAACCCTACTGCTGCTTGCAGTGATTGTATTTGATCTTGCTCGAGCATGTGAGCGATGGTGGTGCTGTGGGTGTCGATGATCAACTCTTTCTACGTGCGCATGGGCCTCCTTTTTATAGTCTCAAGGGGCACCCATAGGTGGCAGCAGAGGAAGAGGGGTAGAAATGTAAAAACGCAGGTTGGTACAATACAGACAACAAAGGCCTCTACCTAACTCGGTTTCAGAGGGGACAAGGGCATTAAATGCCTGTTCTCACGCCTAACAAGCAGTAAAGAAATGACTGCCAGGCGAGCCACCGTTGCCACGATGGCGTCTGTCATCTGCATACACCTTGTTCGCGATGATCGCAGTAGTGCCTCGCCACGTGCTCCTTGGGATGGCCTTGTGGTGATGACACGTTGTTGCGCGCTGGAGTTTGGGTGGCAGTTTGTCGGGTAAGCCGCCTGCTGCTCCTTCTTCTTGTTGTGCGGAAAGCTTGCGGCCGCTGGCCTTGCTCGGGCGCGGGCGCCAGCGAAAGTCTTCCGGTGATGCCTGCTCACGCCTTCCCGCAAGCTCCTCTTGCCGGGCCTTCGTGTTCTTGGTTAGTACTTTGTTCTTGAATGGCAGCGAATAAGGAACGGTGGAGGGCCTTTGCGGCGCCCGCGAAGCCTTGCACGCTGGTGCTATGCGACTGCCTGGCAGACAAGTTCGGGTACTAAGGTACTTTACTTTTAGTATTAATCGACAGAGCCGGGTTCGGGCCATACACGGTGCCGAGCGTTGTTGGGGCTGTGCCCAAAACAAAGGCATCGGCACACGCGGCCCGGGTCCGCACAAAATTGGGCTGCGTGCTCCATCGCCTCCTCTCCCGCAACGGCACGCCTGACATCATGCATCGTGGGAGACGCGGGTGGCGGGTGCGATTCATATGCCCACCCCGTGATCACGGGGCGCGGGTCACTTCATCCGCCGCCTGCTGCTGCTGCCACGCTGCCCCATGCAGCGTGGGGGTCGGGGCGGCGGAGATCGGGCCGGCACGGGCGGAGATGGTGGTCGGGCCGGCCGCCTCGTGCTCCTAATTGGCTGAGCGGGCGGCCGAGCCCCCACCTTGCCCTTTAAGAAGGGCAGGAGGGGAGCGCAAAATCCCGCACTCCATCCCCTTCCTCTTCCTTCATCTTCTCACATTTTCCTCCCATCTCGCCATGGAGGAGGGAATCCTAGTCCTCTTCTGGCGCGTAGGGTCGCCATTAGGCAGCGCGCCTCCCTATCTCAGCTTGCACAGGCGGAGCCGACCGTGAGGGGAAGAGGGAGGGGCGAGGCCATGACGAGGTCGTGGTCGTGGTCGAGCGCCTGGGAGAGGCGGCCGAGGCGATGCGCCACCCCATCTCCGCCTCGGGCAGCTCTCCTCGAGGCGGTCCACACCGGGACGCACTTCGGAGTTTTTCATCAAGCTGCGCCGAGCACCTCCGTCCGCCCGGCTACCGGCCCTGCTCATGAAAGCTGGCGGAACCGACCCGCCCGAGATGTTGAGTTGCATGAGGGGCTGGGGATCAGCGGCACTCGAGTGAGTGTCGATCCCCAGCCTCGGCGTGATGTACTTCGACCGAGGGTGGAAGACGTCACCATCCACAGCTTGACGGCGGGTTTGCCCTCCATTTTGTTAATGGAGGGCGACTCACAAGGCCCCTCCTCGAGCGAGAGGACGAGGAGGGGAGCGACAAAGAACGACGAGGATGGCGGTCCGACCAGGCGCTTGGACGCTGCTCTCAAGCCACCGGGCGACCCCATCATCCGGTCGCCGCCTCTCGAACTCCCCGGCTGTCTCCTTGGGCCGGGAGGGAGGCTGCGGAAGAGGAAGAGGGGTGGCGAAAGGCCATCAAGTCGAGTACGAGGGCGAGGAGCCTCGACAAGATGCCGACGTCCCGCCGCCTGCCTTCAAGCTCGGGCCCGGCTACCTGCCTCCACCAAGCTCCGGCCGGCCCCGGAAGTTCTCTTGAGGTCTTCGCGCCTGTAGCCTCCTAGGCGCCTTTTGCCCTCCCCGCAAGCTTCTCTGGTCAGCCTCTTGACCTACTCCCAACAGAGAAACAGGAGAAGGATTACGGCATCTTATCTTTCAATTTGTAAGCCTTCGGCCTTAGCTATATTTAAAATCAGAATCCTCTCTATCATGCTTTTCATCCTCTATGGACTTGTACTAAGCTGGATGTTTTAGTGAAAAGAGGGAACGCTTGTCGACCAAGTCCTTTACTTGATTTTGTGCCTTGTAATGCTCCCACCCCACGCTCTAGGGGACTTGCCGGATTAACACACTTGTTGAGTGGGACATCGCGAGCTCACGGGCGGTGTCGCTCCGGAAGCAACCTCGCCGGGCCAGGCTATGGCGCGCTTGTATTGTTGAGCGGACTCGAAACAAACCAAGGGCGAACTTGGTCGCGACTCGCTCCTCCGCCAGACGGGTTTTACAAGACACGCTGCTCAAGGACGCGCCCCGCCTTCCCGTCCACAAGAGGATGCATGACGAGGGATGAAAACTTATCTCGACCAAGAGCCCCCGCGACCTTAGCTTCTCGGGAGGAACCTTGGCCTCGCAGCCTCGGCAACTCTGGCTCCGCTAAGACCTGTGCCGGTGCGCTTTCTTTTGCTCCTTGTCGCCGACGCCAGGCCTCCAGGGCCCCGCCCGTCAGGGAAGGAACTTTGGCACTTGCAGCCCCCAAATGAGTCGGGCTTGTTGGGCCTGCATACCGCCACGCTTCGCTTCTCCTTGTCAACGCGATTATAGCCACGAAAATAATCGAGACAACAGTAATAAGTTTATTATATTTTTTTGTGCGACTCGCAACGCGATGCCATGCTTTGCCCTTCAGATGTTTACACTTCACGCTTTTTAGGAACTTGCCGGTGCTAGCACACTTGCTGAGTGCGAACATCCGCAGTTCACCGGCGGTGTTGTTTCCAAGAAGAAACCTTCTCGTCAGTTGCAGGCACTTGAATTGTTGAGCGGACTCGAAACAAATCAAGGACGCAACTCAACCGCGAAAGTTAGTTCCTCCAAGACAAGTTTCTCATATGAAGGACGCCTCTACGGCAAGGCTTGCTATGCTACGCCTTCTACTTCGCTATATCCTTTGTACGCTTTTACCCCACGCTTCTAGGGAACTTGTTTGGCGCTTAACACACTTGCTGAGTACGGGACATTAGCAATTACCGCGTGTTGTTTCCGCAAGAAACCTTCTCGCCGCTTGCAGGCACTTGTATTGTTGAGCGGACTCAAACAAAGCAAGGACGAACTAAACCACGAGTTGGCTCCTCCGCACAGGTTTTTTCGCTCAAAGGACGAACGCACGAGGAACATAACATAAAAAGCATAGGACTAAGGAGTGCTCTGACAAAAGCTCGGGTGACTTAGCTTTTTTTTCGGTTTTCAGAATCCGCCGAGGTTGTGGCTTCTTCCCGATCCCCCTTGTATGTTTTCATCCTCACGCTGGGAACCCCCCAAGAAACACACTCGCTGAGTGCAGGATATCAGCCTACCGGCGTGTGTTGCCCCGTGGGGGGCCTGCCCGCCGGTTATGGTACACTTAGATCATCGAGCGGACTCAAACGGATCAACGGCGCAACCTAACCACGATTCGACTTCGCAATGGAGGTTCTTCATACAAGGTATGGACTTTCGAGAGCACAACCCAAAAGTTCAAAGCTTGGCGATTTTTGCCTTAATGGCTGGCAGAGCTCGATGGCGCTGGCTCGACAAAGACAGCGGGCACTGGAGAGGCGGGCTTGCCGAGCAAACACCAGAGCCGTTTTGCCGGGCTTAGTCTTTGGTTGGTCTGCTTTTGCCTTCTTGCATTTGTCTGGGAGCTCGATGGAAATCTCGACGGCAGCGCAGCACTCCGGGAGGTGCGCTTGCCGGAGGGCATCGAGCTATCCTTGCCGGACTTGGCTTTCTTCTTCCCCGGGAGCTTCAGCGGCAAGTGGCTCAAGGCCTCACGCCGCGCCGCTTTCTCGGTAGATCTTGTCAAGCAGATGAGTGCATCCTCTTGTCGCTTTGGACGGAGATGACACTCATTGACCGGGAATCTTGAGCACATTGTATGCGTAGGAGAGGCCGCCATGAACTTGGCGAACCAAGGGTCGGCCGAGTATCCCATTGTAGGGTAATGGGATATCAGCCACATCAACATGACCCTCAGCCCCGAAGTTCAGTTCACGTCAACGCCATCGCAATGTGATCTTCCCTTGGGCTTGCTCCTTCCCGGATTTATCCCTTGAAAGGTGTCGGCCCTTCGAGCTCACGTCAGGATCCGGAGCTTCTTGAGCACCGCGAGGAAATCAGGTTCAGCCGCCCCCTGGCCACAACCAGCATCTTCGCGGACCTTGAGGTTATGGATTGTTGGTAGACCAACATCGGCAACCACCACCGCAGTGATGCGATCGGGTGGTCCTCAACATCGAAGACGATGGGCGGTTGACCACTTCAGAGGCTCCGCGGTCTCTGGCCGGACGGTTCCACAAGGCTCACTTCCCGCACCCACCGCTTGAGTTGGCGGTGCAAGGTGTGCAGAGAGGCGCCGCCTGATGCACAACACTTCGCCGCCTTTCTCAAACTCTTGGTCATCATTCTCATCTTCCTCCATCTCATCATCCTCATCCTCATCTTCGCCCTGTCACGGCCGGGGAGGCCTATCTCCTGTGCCGGGTTTGTCCTGCTGCAGGTTCTCCCCAGCGGGAAGCTTCTTGCCGATCCTCCGCCACCTCCCTCGGGCTCTCTCCTTTATCGGCGCCAGATTGGCTTCAGAGTTCGCCATCCGCTCTACTTTTTTGCAGGTTTGGAGGTCATGGCCCTTGGTGCAAAGGGATCTTGCAATAACGCTGTCCGAGCTATCCTGCTTGTCGGCGCATTACACAGCCTCGCCGAGTCGCCGGTCTTGGCCTTGTCTTGAGCCGCTTCCATTGCCGGAATGCTCAACACTAGTACATCCTTAGCCTTTCTCTTCCTATTGTTCCGCCTGTTCTTCCTTGCCGGACGGCATCCTCACCGCCAGATCCTTCCGCCCGACAACTTCTCCGGGATTTTCCTCCTCCTCAAAATTGCACACACTTGTCGGCCAGAGCGAGAGCTCGCCGACATCTTCGATCTTGCACATCGCCATCTCTCCTCATCCCGCGGTTACGCACGCTTCGATGAAACGCGCTGATAACCGCGGCAGGTAGACGTTCGGGATGTTGCGCTGCACTCGCTGAATCTTTGTATGTACTTCTGCTAGGGCTCCCTCTTCTCAGACGAGCAAGTGGAGGTCACTCTCCGCCATGAGGGTTGTGGCCACCCGTGAAGGCGCCGACAAACCGGGTGACACAGTCCGCCCATGAAGAGATGGAGCCGTCCGCAAGTGCATGAGCCAAGATCCGACGACTGGGCTTGAGTACCAGCGGGAAGTAGTTGGCGAGATCTTCGTCAAGGCCCGCAGCCTGCACCGCGATGGTGTAGATGCCGAGGAACTCCGACGGGTGTATCCCGCCATCATACTTCTCGGCACGCTCTGCTTGAAGTTCTTGGTTTTGGGCTATTGACTTGCCGCGAACTCGGTGAACGCAGGGCAACTCTGCCGCAGCACGGCAAGTCGCTCGTTCTCCGAAAGCGGCGCTGCCGACAGCTGGGCTCAGCCAAGGCTGGTCGATTGACGCCGCGCTTCCCTCCGGCCGATGCGAAAAAGCGAAGCGCTTTCGTTGCCGTTTTGAGGACGGGCGCTGATCACGACGAAGTTCGGGTCCGACGACGCGTGGAGTCGGCATCGGGTTGGTCCGCGAGCCGGGCGATCTTGGCTTTCGGGCTGGGAGTGCACGGAGGTGGCACCCTTAGCGGTCTTGTCGGCGCCGGTTGGCGCTCGGGCGCTTTGCCGGGGCCTCGATACGCCGGGTCACCGGGTTTGTCGCCGCTGGCGGCCGATGACGCCAGATATGGTCATCTCCGCCATCGATCTTGTGCGGCGCCGGCGGGTAGTCTAGAAGCAGGGCCGCCAGCGCCGCTTCTTCGCTGCCTTGGTGGCGGTGGTGATGAACGGCGCGGAGCGGATGTGCACGGACTTCAACCGATTGGGAGGTGCAACACCCCCCCGGGCGATCAGATTGCCAAGGCCAAAGATGCGGGCGCAGCATGTTGACCTCGAAGGCCCCACGACTCCACCAGCTTGGCCTTGTTCCAGCAGAGCACGGTGCTAGGAGCACCGGGCGTTGTTGAACTTGCACCTCCCGAAGGGTGCGTGTCTCGCACGGTCGCCGACGCTATGCGGGCCTTTGTTTTGATCCGTGACGACGCGAGACCCACCGGCGGCGCTTCGCCTCCGCCAAGCGCCCACTCCACCGCCTGCTTGCTCCAGCGGTGGTGGCGGAATCGACGATGAGAGCGGCCACCTCCAAGGCTTCTTCCTCGTGGCATGTTGACGATGATCTTGACGTAGCACGCGGAGACCGGATCGATGCTCACGACTCGACGCCTTCTACCGGGCGCGCCAAAGATGTCGGGCGATCTCCGTGGCCTCGAGCACCTATGGGGCAATCGGGGCCCCTTCTAGTCCGGCAAGGAGCGGGGTCGTGGCGCAGAGCAGATCGAGGTCGAGCGCTGGGAGACGGGCATTTTAAACAGCTTCGGGCTCTCCGGAGAGATAAAACCCCACCGCTGCTTTGGTGATTAGAGATTGATCTTGCTCGAGCATGCGAGCGTATGGTGGTGCTGTGGGTGTCGAATGGATCGAACCTCTTCTACGCACATGGGCCTCCCTTTATAGTTCCAAGGGGCACCCACAAGTGGCAGCGAGGAAGAGGGGGTAGAAATGTAAAACGCAGGTTGGTACAATAGTGCACAACAAAGGTTCCCTACCTAAATCTGACGGCAGGGACAAGGGCATTAAATGCTCGCCTGGTCGCCTAACAAAGGTAAAGAAACGACCATTAGGCGAGCCACCGTTGCCACGATTTCGCCTATCAGCTCCGCTTACACCTTGTTCGCATGATCACAGAGTGCCTCGCCACGCGCTCCTTGGGATGGCCTTGTGATGACACGCTGTTGGGTGCGCTGGAGTTTGGTGGTAGTTTTGCTGGGCAAGTGCCTTGTCGCGCCCTTCTTTGTTTTGCAGCAAGCTTGTCGGCTGCCGGGCCTTGCCGGGCGCTGTGGGCGCCAAGGCAAGTCTTCCGGTGATGCCTCGGTTGGCCTTCCAGCAAGCTCCTCTTGCCGGGCCTTCGTGTTCTTGGTTAGTACTTTGTTCTTGAATGGCGTAATAAGGAACGTGGAGGGCCTTGGCGAGCGCCTGGCAAGCCTTGCTGGGTGTCAAGCCGCTCGCTTGCAGACAAGTTCGGGTACTAAGGTACCCCTACTTTAGTACACCGACATGTGGGATCCCGGGAAGGGACCCATCAGGAGGAGGCTCCGGAGGCACCGCAAGGCAGCCTCCCGGACTTTGCGCCGGACTCTACGCCGGAACTTGCAGTGGTTCCAGAGTCCAGCAGGCGGCCCCTTCGCAAGAAGGGCAAGACCGTGACACCAGCGGCCCCCGTCCAACCAGAGGCGCCGGACAACTTCTTGGAGGCGCTCAAAGGCGCTTCCATCGAGGAAGAACACCGCACTATTATGAGTGCGGTGATTCAGAAGGTTCAGCTCGCCAAGAGCGGGCTGACCGAAGCCTGCAGCAGCCTTCTAATAGGCTTTGAGGTAAGAAGTTAAATTATGTAATGTAATACCGCATAGACAAGAGCCCCGATGCTTGGTCTCGCAAAAGCGGAAAGAAAAGCCGGACTGAGGATCTAAAAAGATATACGCAGGGTTGCTAATAATTATGTCAATATGGGTTTGCAGGCTGCGCAGCTGACCTTTGCCGCACTGACTGCGGAGGTTGGTGCATTGAAGCAGGATCTCGAGCGGTCCGAGCGAGAGCTTGGCCATGCCAAGAGGCAGCTCGAGGACAAAGAAGGTGAGTAGCACCACTTTTAATATTTACCTTACAGAAAAGGATTTTGGTTGCAATAAAACTAACAAGGATAACGTGGGTACTGCAGGGGCCACGAACGAGGTGGCAACCCTGAAGGAGGCTGTGTCTGCGGCCGAACGCAATGCGGCCGCGGAACGGGCAGAGCGAGAGAAGCAGGAGGCGCGGGTGGCGGAGGTGCGGCAAGAGCTCCAGGCTCTCATGGAGAAGCATGAGAGTTTGGAGCGCGACTCAAAGACTCGAGAGTCCGAGCTCGCCTCGCCTCGAAAGTACCAAGTCCGCCAAGGCCGGGCCCGTAAGGCCCTTCAGACGTTGAGGATATGAAGAAGATAGCGGCGGTAAGGCATTTTTCATGCAAAGCAAGCATGTTAATGTAAACTACCCGACACTTACCCGACCGCAGCTCTCCGTGGGCGTTTGCAGATCTGCCTCAGAGGTATCCGATGCCGCCAGATTCTACCATGGCGAGGAGGGAGCTCAACGGAGAAGGTCTTCGGTCTCAAGACGCTGAGGCCGGCCATCCGGTGCTTCTAGCGACCAGCTGAAGCAGCTGGTCGAGCTCCACAGGTAGCCAAGAGGACATGAAGGGCTTCATAGTCCGGCTATGGCTCGACAGCCATGCCCGGGAGTTACTTCGCCTCCAGGCGGCGGCTGGTGGATACGCGCCCCGGGTGGAGGTCATCAAGCGCCTACCAGTATTGAAGGTGCTCGCTGGCCCTTGCCCACGCAAAGGTGCACTGGGCAAGCTGGATGCGAGAAGCTTATCACCGACGCGCCAGCCGGGCAAGGAGTATCGACGCCCGAGATGTACTATAAGACTTTCCTCAAGGGTGCCCGCAAGATTGCGGATGAGTGCCCCAGAGATGTAATTATTGAGTAGACTCGCTATGCATTATCCTGTGCGCTGAAAACTTTGTTCATATGCGTGAAGCAACGCTTGTTTGATTTAAAATATTACCTTCTGTGCTGCCGTTTACAAAATCTGAGATATGGCAAGTCATTGGCTTCAGCCCCCAAGCCGCGAGTGCTGGGTGTTTGAGATAAACTTGAGCACTCTTGTTCCCATTTTTGGGTCCATCTAGGGAGGCGCTCAACACAACGAACAAGGCAACCGGACTTATAATGCTTGAACACTCTCACTTAGCCATAGAATTCTATAATTTTAAATTTCGGCGAAGCCCCTAGTATTCGGAAGACCGAATTCGGGGCGCTATCCACGCCTTCATCGGACATTATCTGGTACTTCGCTCGAGGCGGCATAGGTCTTTAGGGACCCGAAAAGACCTCTCGAATAACGACGAGTCTCTCGCCTTATCGCAGGCCAGTTTTAGCTTTCCATCGAGGCGCCGCCAGCTCAACCGGGCGCAATCGCAGTGGTTCTCCCAGCTACCTTAGCCGGCTGAACGGAATGTAAGGCACCAAAACGTGGGAGCCGCAAACCCAACTATTGACCCAAGACATGATTCGAGCCGATTCATATAATGCTATAAGTTCGGTGCCGACTTGTGAAAGTGTTCGACTTATCACACCATAATGCGGGGAACATAAGCCCTCGGTGTATTCGGCCGCACTAAAATATACGGGTGCAAGATGTCATTAATGAACATATGTGTAAAGTAATGCAATAATAGGCAAAAATGCTGCATTATTTATTTAAGGAATTCTGCTATGAGTGTGGAAGGATACAAATAGTGCGGTAAGCAAGGGATTGACTAAATAAACATGTCTCTTCCGTGGGTGGGCTGCGGACTGGTGTATATAATCGAATTTAATGCTCGTAATGGAGACCACCGAGTGTTCGTCGCAACCTTTTTCCCTCCCCGGCTGTTGCATCGTGAGTTCGTGGTTCGCCACGGACAGGCCTCCGTGAACGGAGTCCTGTGGTATAAAAAGAAGGAAAATAAAAAAGAGAGACACACTTGCCCCTCGTGTGGTCGAGCCGCACTGGTCTCATAGGTCGTGCCCTCCCCTAGGCCCATGGTATCTCCAGAGCGTAATGATGTACGTGGAGGGTTGGTCTTGCAATCATGCGAGGCTCGGGTTGAGCCGATTGCTACGCTGCGTTCGAACGTGGCAGGTGGTCTTGGTTGATGTTGCTCCGCACGTTTGTCGGGTCCGCCGCTTAACGCCGACTAAAAATTGAATTAGAAGGCTGCTCAGATTCCGCACGCGAGAGCTGTCAGATGTTCCTCCGCTTTGAGGAGCTGCCCAGATTTCGCTGACCATGATGACTCCACGAGGGCCTGGCATCTTGAGCTTGAGGTATGCATAATGCGGCACCGCGTTGAAGTTGTCACATCCCTAGCTTCTGTTATTACACTAGGCTAGCTTCATGTGTGCATCATATTTAAATTTTCCTTAATTTTGAAATGGGGATTGCTCAAACCCTAGCACCAGATCAAATCAACTAGGTTCAAATAAAAATATTCTCAATGAACCCAAAATGATCTTCAGAAAAGTTCATTATATTTGGATTGGTCTAGAACCTCTCCCAAAAATGGTGCACATTTTTCTAGGCCATTTTGGATTTTTGAATTAAATCATATAGTATTTGCATTTGGGCATTTAAATGCTATAAAATATTTTAAATGTCCAAATAATCCTAAACTGAAATGTTCCATGTTGATATATTCCAAACAAAGGGCCATGGGCAGTTTGGTGATTTTTGAGTATGCCTAAGTATTTTTAATAAAGCCCAGAACAAAATAACATAATAGAAAAACAAAAACAACAAAATAAAAGAGAGAGAGGGATTTTACCTGGGCCACTTACTCGTCAGCAGCCTCACTGGCAGCCCAAAGACTGCGGTCGCCCATGCCAGCCACCGCTTCTCCTCACCAGTAGCACAGAGGTGACGCCGAGAGCACGAGCTCGCCACGACGCCACCTGCTTGCCGCCCACGCCTCGACACTGGATGATCTCCACGCCGCCGCCCGACCCCGTGGACACCTCATTCGCGCTTCGCTTCTCTCCTCGCCATTCCCCATCTCACCGAAGCGCCACCGCCGCCGCCGCCGCCGCCGCACTCCAGAGCCACCGCCCGCTTTCCACCGTGTTCTAAAAGAACCGCCTCGCCGCCCTTACCTCCTCGCCGAGACACACGGGTCAGAAGCCCGCTTCGTTCCGGAATGCCGCCGTTTTCTCCGTGGATCCGGCGATCCCCGCTGCCGCCTCCGCCGACCGCAGCCTTCCCGAGCCCGACGAGCACTTCAATCGACGCTACAGGAGCCTCCGGCCATTTTCCCCTAACGCCTCGTCCTTTTCCACACCGTGGCTGCTGTGTTCATCGAGGCCAAGCTCGCCGCCGCCGAGCTTGTCGCCAAGGCGCGCCCCGGGCGACCATTTGGTCACGGGCATGCACCCAGTTTCTCCGCGACCAGAGCCCCCTCCAGCCTTTCAGCCTCCTGCTTGAGCAGCAAGACTCAACCCGATCGCACCTGAAGCCCGGGCCACGAAGCTCGCTGCCGCCGGTTCCGGCCCACCACAGCACGATCACCACCACTGCTCGACGCTACAAGCCAGCGAGGGCTCTCCAACGAGCCCAAGCACACTCGAACCGAGCCTCGTGGCATTTCCCAGCACCTCCGCTGCTCGCCATGGCCGGGCGGCCTAACTCCGCGAAAGCGCCTATCAGCACTAATCTAATGACCTCCGGTCACTTACATGTGGGCCCATGCCTCACCGACACTTTTTAGTTAGGACTAAATTAGCGCTAACAGCCTTGGTTAATTAACTAGACACTAACATGTGGGGCCCATCGTCGTTTGACCTGGTTAGGCGCTGTTGATCACGACGATGCATGACGAGCGCTGATGCAGTAAGTGTTTTTGAATTTAAATAAATCTTAAATGATTTATTATTTTAAAATGCCCAAAACTTCTAAAATTCATATAAAATCAACCGTAACTCCAAATGAAATAAGTTATATATGAAAATGATCAAAAAATCCAATCTATCCATCTGTACCATTTTCATGCATGTTAGAACAACTTATCACTACTGTTTAGGACAAATGAAATGAATGGCATTTGAATAATCACATATGGAGTTTGAATTTGAATCTTGTATTCAAACCAACTTCATTTAATCTGCTAGTTGCATTAGCTCAAATCATAGCATATTGCCATATCATGATCATGCATCATATTGTTGCATTGCATTGATTGTGTTCTTCCTTGTTTGCCGATTTGTCCCTCTCGATAGACGGTACCGACGATGTGATCGATGACACCGATGAAGAACTATACTATCTTCGGTGCCTGCAAGCAAAACCCCTTGTTCATTCCGACATAATCCCACTCTCTCGCCTCCCCGCTTCTTTTTACTGCATTAGGACAACAACGACATATCTCATATTTGTCATGTAGTGAACCCTTTATCCTCTGCATGACCTGTCATTGCCACAAGAATAGATGAAACCCACTAGCATGAGTAGGAGTTGTTTGAGCCCTGATGTGCCTACTCATTCATGCTTGTTTGTCATGCCCGCTATTGCTTAGAGTTGAGTCAGTCCGATTCATCGGGAATGAATCGAGGTGTGTGAACATGTCCCACTGTGTGAGCTAAGTGTGTGAACACGATTTGGTAAAGGTAGGGTGAGAGGCCATGTAGGAGTACATGGTGGGTTGTCTCATTGCAGCCGCCCTCGTGAACTGAGTTCTGTGTTTGTGATCCATGAACAGCATTACCACACATTGGGTTCCGTAACTCGCCCTCTCGGCTTCTTAATCACCCTTGTTCTCTGGCCCAGAGTTGCAACTAGTTTCTGGTGTTTGTAGGTAGTGTTAGTAGTCTACCAAGTGGCACCCGGTACAGGTGGGCTTGGGACAGACTAGGCACAGTGGCACGGTGTACCAAGTGGCACCCGGATGGTGGGCTTGGGAACCCCGCCACATCGCTTGGGGGTCCGTGAGCGACACCCCGCCGGATTCTCCTGGATGGAACCCTAATAGGCGATAAACCCGACGAGAGACTTGAGTGTTTAGGTAGGTCGTGGCCGACTCTCGCCTGGCTTCCGCTGAAGGTTGCCGAGATACATGACGGTGCAGGTATATAAGTGGCGAGAGCGCAGTGAAGAAGTACACCGCAGGTTATCATTATCTATTCAATAGCCGATTCCTCGGATATGGAAACTTGGACCCTTGTACAGTTCATAGACAAGTGAAAGTGGATACTCTAAAATACGCAAGATAAGCGTGAGTGCTATGGATGGCGCTCTCGAGGGAGACGGAGCGGATCCATAGTGGAGTATTGATATGGTGAATATGTGGACTCGTAGCGCCACCTCAAAAGAGTTACTTGTAGTCGAGTTCAGATAGCCACCGAGTCAAAGCTGGCTTGCTGCAGTTAAACTCCACCACCCCTTTGTTGATAATGATGCATATGTAGTTAGTTCTGATGTAAGTCTTGTCGGGTACATTTGTATTCACGCTTGCCTATTTTATGTTTTTGCAGAGAGACTTCAGTCTCACTAGTAGTTCCGCTGTGACTTCGACGCTTAGCTTGTTACCTCAGCTACGATCTTGTGCCTCGGCAGATCTCGTAGTTAGTCGCTTCTCAAATTTTTTCATTTGTAGATGTCTGTACTCGCATATGTTGAGCTTCCGCTTGTGCTTTGACTTGTATGTTTCGATTGTTGGGTCGTGAGACCCATGATTGTAATATCTCGCCTCGGAGCCTAATGAATAAATACTTGAGTCGAGAGTCATGTTGTGATGCCATGTTGTATTTGCACATATCGAGCATATTGTGTGTATGTTATTGAAATGCTTGGTATGTGTGGGATCCGACTATCTAGTTGTTTATCTTAGTAGCCTCTCTACGGAAATGTCTCCTAGTGTTTCCACCGAGCCATGGTAGCTTGCTACCGCTCCGAACACTTAGGCTGGCCGGCATGTGTCCTTCTTCGCTCTCGTGGTTCCGTCTCTTCGGGAAATGTCACGCGATGAATACCGAGTCCCGTTAGCCCGCCACAGCCCGGTTCACCGAGTCCTGCTAGCCCAAAGCTACAGCCGATTCACTACCATGACCGACACGCTCGATGTCGGGTCATGGATGCCTCGTCCTCGTAAGTTTGTGCCACTTTGGGTTTACGACTAGCCATGTCAGCCCGGCCCTTATCATATGGATGCTAGCGACACTATCATATACGCAGCCAAAAGGCTTAAACGGTCCCGGCAAAGGTAAGGCGACACCGTGGGGATACCGTGCGTGAGGCCACAAAGTGATATGAGGTGTTACATGCTAGATTGATGTGGCATTGAGTCGGGTCCCGACAGCTTTGGTATCGAGCTTGACCGCTCAGAGGATTACCAAGCCAAACCGGTCAAGTTGAGTCTAGAAATTCTTTAGTTATATAAGGGAATTGATTGTGGGATGGAACGAAGGTTCTTTTTTTACTCCTTTACCTTATGCCCTTCTCGATCCGAAATCATCTTATCTTTTCTACGGGTTAAGGAACTAGGCTCTCTCCTTCTTCTATTAGGATCCCGTGTTACTAATCCGTAGACTTATAGGATTGTTGGTTTCAAGCCCCGCTAAGTTCCTATTACTCCGTATGTTAATTGTTGATCTCAAAACCTTGATATGATGTTGTTATGACTATGCAAATCCTTGTGAATGTCTCAAATATTTTTCGAGCATTTACAGTACCGTTATGTCAGTCCGAGTCATCCTGTGTTTCTAAACAGTCCGATGCATTTGCAAATCCTTCCTCCTGCTCCTCGATGTCCTTTAGGCCGTGTTAATCACACTAAACGGTGAGTTGAGGTACTCTATTGCCTCGACGATATGTTGGAGCTATTATTATGACCCTAGATGTCTAGAGTATTACCTAGTAATTTAGCCATGCTTTGTGTTCCCAAGCAGATGATTCTCGCCATCAGCCTCGAAGCATCCCGTGATGCCACTTAGTATGTAGGTATTCCACTTCTGGGTTTTGAACCCGAGATTCACCCTACTTACTTCATGTTGATAGTGTTTGCTAGTTCCTTTAGGTTATTAGTAACCTTGCGATAGTTCTCGAGGTTCGTGGTATATCGCTCTTCCAAATACCATGAACTGCTTATGGCGTAAGTTCTTGAACCAAAAGATCACAACCAGAGTGCTCTTGATGAGTTCTCCATTCTATATTGCTAATCTGCCAGCTTCTACCTTCTCGCATGGGTTATCCGAAGAAATGTTGAGCTTTGCTCGACATACTAATCTATGCATCCACAACTCGTAAAGATATATGTTCCTTTGAGTTGTCCTCTTTAGTTGTCTTCCGACCTTCATCTATCAATTGATAGTCGAGTATGCGCATCCGCTCATCGATGTCTCACATTCTTGTGGTCCGTTAAGCCATTCTATTCTGAAATGACTAGGAGAAACAAACTCCAAAGACTTCATCCACATCCGTGATTGGGTCAAAGTAGTTGTACCTCGCAGATCAAAATGCCAACCCAGCTTTTTGTTCTGTTCTACCTTGTAGTATTACCATCTTTATATCGAGAATGCCATGGGAATTGCACACTATCCTATGAACTTTTGATACAAAGGATACTCTTCCATCATTATTCATTTCTCGGTCCCCATGTTGTTGCAACCGAACGCCGACAAGTGAATCGTGATGTGTGCGATCTATACTTCTAGCAACTCCGCTGCTTGGTAGTTTAATGGACAACAATTTCATCCTTAGCGTGTTGGATCCCTGATCATCATTCTAAGACCGATTGTGCTACCTAGTCCTTATTTCCGGTGCACTCTCGATCAATGAGTCGATTATTTCAAATCCCTTACTCTCTTGATCATATCATCTTGCCCTGAAAAGCAAGATTGTTTTCGAGCTTAGTTCCATATCGGTGGTTCGTGATTTTCCAATGTCTTCTAAGTATCACCAGGTTGTCACCGACCGCTATGTTGAGCTCGTGATCGTTGGTTTTCTTATAAACCACCCTTCTCCAAGAATCTGTGTGGATACCCCGAGCTAGTTGGTTGCTTAAACAACAACTTGGAGAGTTGGAAGATAAAAGCTTACTCGACTTAGTTCACCCCAAAGGGATATCTTGTGTGTGTGTTAGTTGAAGAAAGATGATATCTTCATCGATTGGTCCTCGTGATCAGTTGTTGGACCTATTGCTTATAAAAACTTTGATTTGAGTATGGGCTATCACAAATCAAATCAGAACCAACGATGTTCGTAATGTTGTCTTACTCGTGGTTATCCCTCGAGCATACACCATTACATCTTTTGGGTCTAACCAATGCTATCACCTTGTTCACATAATTGTGGAATTCCATTCATATGGAAACCTGCATGAATTGTTGTTGAGCCATCGACAACATCCTCGTCCTCTCCAAAATTTTGTTGAACATTAAGCTAGTGTTGGAAACTTTTGAAAGCATTTCTTCATGTTAGCTCATGAAGCATATGTTCGGATGTAAGAAGTGACTTCCTCGAGTTCATGTGCATTTGATGCAAGTTGCCGCCGTGGATTCGAGAAAGTCAATGTTGCTTCCTTTGAATCGCCCCAAGTCACTATGCATGTGCTAAGTATTCCATGGTTTGGTAGATTAATTACCTCCACTCCATGCGTAATTCCTAGCACCCCAAGCCACTGATTGATTTTTTCAAGGAAAAGAAGTCCAGCGCGCGTAAAGACTTCGAAATCCCTGATGATGGTTCCCCACCTGAACTCGGTAGTGTTTTATTATAAGACTACTACGTGGTCATGCTTGTCTGGGACAGTGTGTTCACAGGTGTGTAGCAGAACCAGCTCATGTTTTGGAGCTTACTGCCATAGTCCATTTCCCGAGAATCTCGCAACGTCGTCTCGTCGATTTGTGTTGCAAACTTTCATTCTTCTTTCTAGACTTGATGAGTCTAGAATATTCTGACACCGACCAGATCTGAATCTCAGGCAGATATGATGGTTGGAACATTTCCCAAGAACTATTATATTGGTCTCTCTCAGAATCTGTAAAGTGGATGTCGTACAACACACCCAGCCGGAAGACCTATTATTGTAGTGTCTTGATTGAGGAAGTTGACCACCTCCCCATAAGGATCTCAGAGAATTTATTCTAGTAGATGTTCCTTATGTATTCTTGAGCTCCCAAGTCCGGCTCATACTTGATGTTCTAGATACTAAACCATTTCAATGAATGGGTTATGCTAGCACATCAAGGAGAACATTAGAAGCGGAGTGCTAAATGTTTCTACGATCATCCGATTTTGTCCCTTGGCCTCACTAAGGTGAAATCTGAGAAAGTGTTATCTTCCTTTGCATCCGCACCTCCACGGGTATTCATCATGGTAGTACGTTGTGTTGCCAGGATCCTTGACACGGATATTGGTAAAACCTTGATGAATATAGAAATGCTCAAGTTCTTGAGAGCACGCAAGCAAAATCATCCCTTGTGTTGTTTTCAACAAGGTAATCCACATCATCCATTCTAATTCGTATGCCATTCTACCAAACCCTCCGCATTTATCGCCGAGAATTGCCTTAGGCTGGTATAAAGAGTTTCGATGATCTCTCTAATCAAAGGTAATTCTTTTGCCACTTAAGGGATATTCCTACAAGTAACCTTCCCTAAGGTGCCCCTTATGGATTCATGGCAATTCCTCGCTACTTTGGAACCCTCACATCTATCTCACTCCATTCCTTCAGATGTATGCTTCATGTCTCAGCTCAAGAGATGTTTCAATGTCTCATCCCATGAATTGATCCTGAGTTGTTCGGTCTTCGAGAAGATCGATCCTTTTAGAGTTGTTCTTTCTCTCGCTTGTCATGTTAATTGGAGTTCTCGAGCAAGACGTCGAGACAAAGATGATGATCGAATCAAGGTTCTTATGAAGTGCAACCTCGATCATGAAGTTTGAGCTAGCTTTGTATCCCTCTACCTTCTTACTCACGCCTTGAATCTCGGACGAGATTCTTGTTTAGTGGGGGCGAGTTGTCACATCCCTAGCTTCCGTTATTACACTAGGCTAGCTTCATGTGTGCATCATATTTAAATTTTGCTTAATTTTGAAATGGGGATTGCTCAAACCCTAGCACCGCATCAAATCAACTAGGTTCAAATAAAAATATTCTCAATGAACCCAAAATGATCTTCTAAAAGTTCATTATATTTGGATTGGTCTAGAACCTCTCCCAAAATGGTGCACATTTTTCTAGGCCATTTTGGATTTTTGAATTAAATCATATAGTATTTGCATTTGGGCATTTAAATGCTATAAAATATTTTAAATGTCCAAATAATCCTAAACTGAAATGTTCCATGTTGATATATTCCAAACAAAGGGCCATGGGCAGTTTGGTGATTTTTGAGTATGCCTAAGTATTTTTAATAAAGCCTTAACAAAATAACATAATAGAAAAATAGAAACAACAAAATAAAAGAGAGAGAGGATTTTACCGGCCACTTACTCGTCCGCAGCCCACTGGCAGCTCAAAGACTGGCCGCCCATGCCACCACCGCTTTTCCTCACCAGAAGGCACAGAGGTGACGCCGGAGAGCACGAGCTCGCCACGACGCCACCGCTTGCCGCCCACGCCTCGACACTGGATGATCTCCACGCCGCCCGACCCCGTGGACACCTCATTCGCCCCCCGCCTCGCCATTCCCCATCTCACCGAAGCGCCACCGCCGCTGCCGCCGCCGCACCTGCAGCCACCGCCTCGCCTCCACCGTGGTTCAAAAGAACCGCCTCCCGCCTTACTCCTCTCGCCGAGACACACGGGTCAGAAGCCTCGCTTGCCCCGAACGCCGCCGTTTTCTCCCGTGGATCCGCGATCCCCGCTGCCGCCTGCCGACCGCAGCCTTCCTCGAGCCCGACGAGCACTTCAATCGACGCTACAGTGAGCCTCCGGTCATTTTTCCCTAACGCCTGGCCCTTTTTCCACACCGTGGCTGCTGTGTTCATCGAGGCCGGCTCGCCGCCGCCGAGCTTGTCACCGCGCCGCCCGGCGACCATTTGGTCACGGGCGCAGACTCGCAGTGCTCTCCGCGACCAGAGCCCTCCAGCGCCTTCAGCCTCGCTTGTGAGCAGCAAAGACCAACCCGACCGCACCCGAAGCTCGCCGCCGCCACGAAGCTCGCTGTTGCCGGTTCCGGCCCACCACAGCACGACCACCACCACTGCTCGACGCGCCACCAATGAGGGCTCTCCAACGAGCCCAAGCACACTCAACCGAGCCTCGTGGGCATTTCCCGAGCACCTCCGCTGCCTCGCCATGGCCGGGCGGTCAATCTCCGCAAAGCGCCATCAGCACTAATCTAATGACCTCGGGTCACTTACATGTGGGCCCATGCCTCATCGACACTTTTTAGTTAGGACTAAATTAGCGCTAACAGCCTTGGTTAATTAACTAGGACATCGACATGTGGGCCCATCGTCAGTTTGACCCTGGTTAGGCGCTGTTGATCACGACGCGATGCATGATGCAGCACTGACGCAAGTAAGTGTTTTCTCGAATTTAAATAAATCTTAAATGATTTATTATTTTCTAAAATGCCCAAAACTTCTAAAATTCATATAAAATCAACCGTAACTCGTAATGAAATAAGTTATATATGAAAATGATCAGAAAAATCCAATCTATCCATCTGTACCATTTTCATGCATGTTAGAACAACTTATCGCTACTGTTTAGGACAAATGAAATGAATGGCATTTGAATAATCACATATGGAGTTTGAATTTGAATCTTGTATTCAAACCAACTTCATTTAATCTGTGCTAGTTGCATTAGCTCAAATCATAGCATATTGCCATATCATGATCATGCATCATATTGTTGCATTGCATTGATTATGCTTCTTCCTTGTTTGCCGGATTTGTCCCTCTCGATAGACGGGTACCGACGATGTGATCGATGACACCGATGAAGAACTATACTATCTTCGTAGTGCTGTGCAAGCAAAACCCCTTGTTCATTCCGACATAATCCCACTCTCTCGCCCTCGCTTCTTTTTATCGCATTAGGACAACAACGACATATCTATTACTTGCTGCGTAGTGAACCCTTTATCCTCTCGCATGACCTGTCATTGCCACAAGAATAGATGAAACCCACTAGCATGAGTAGGAGTTGTTTGAGCCCCGATGTGCCTACTCATTCATGCTTGTTTGTCATGCCTGCTATTGCTTAGAGTTGAGTCTGTGTCCGATTCATCGGGAATGAATCGAGGCGTGTGAACATGTCCCATCGTGTGAGCTAAGTGTGTGAACACGATTTGGTAAAGGTAAGGGTGAGAGGCCATGTAGGAGTACATGGTGGGTTGTCTCATTGCAGCCGCCCTCGTGAACTGAGTTCTGTGTTTGTGATCCATGAACAGCATTACCACACATTGGGTTCCGTAACTGCCCCTCTCGCTTCTTAATCACCCTTGTTCTCTCGTCCAGAGTTGCAACTAGTTTCGTGTTTGTAGGTAGTGTTAGTAGTCTACCAAGTGGCACCCGCATGTGGGCTTGGGATGATTAGGCACAAGGGCACGGTGTACCAAGTGGCACCCGGATGGTGGGCTTGGGAACCCCGCCACATCGCTTGGGGCCGTGAGCGACACCCCGCCGGATCTCCTTGCGGATGGAACCCAATAGGCGATAAACCCGACGAGAGACTTGAGTGTTTAGGTAGGTCGTGGCCGACTCCTCGCCTCGACTTCCGCTTGAAGGTTGCCGAGATACATGACGCAGCAGGCGATAAGTGGCGAGAGCGCAGTGAAGAAGTACACCCCGCAGGTTATCATTATCTATTCAATAGCCGGATTCCGGATATGGAAACTTGGACCCTTGTACAGCCTCATAGACAAGTGAAAGTGGATACTCTAAAATACGCAAGATAAGCGTGAGTGCTATGGATGGCGCTCTCAGAGGGAGACGGAGCGGATCCATAGTGGAGTATTGATATGGTGAATATGTGGAATCGTAGCGCCACCTCAAAAGAGTTACTTGCAATGAGTTCAGATAGCCACCGAGTCAAAGCTGGCTTGCAGCAGCTAAACTCCACCACCCCTTTATTGATAATGATGCATATGTAGTTAGTTCTCGATGTAAGTCTTGTCGGGTACATTTGTATTCACGCTTGCCTATTTTATGTTTTTGCAGAGAGACTTCAGCCTCACTAGTAGTTCCGCTGTGGACTTCGATGTTTAGCTTGTTACCTCAGCTACGATCTTGTGCCCTCGGCAGATCTCGATAGTTAGTCGCTTCTTAGCCTTTTTCATTTGTAGATGTCTCGACTGCACATGTTGAGCTTCCGCTTGTGCTTTGACTTGTACGCTCGATTGTTGGGTCGTGAGACCCATGATTGTAATATCTCG
This sequence comes from Aegilops speltoides, assembly GCA_021437245.1. Taxonomy (NCBI): domain Eukaryota; kingdom Viridiplantae; phylum Streptophyta; class Magnoliopsida; order Poales; family Poaceae; genus Aegilops; species Aegilops speltoides. The sequence continues at coordinate 19,232 of JAHHZJ010002969.1, read as the reverse complement.
CCTCTGAGCCTAATGAATAAATACTTGAGTCAGAGAGTCATGTTGTGATGCCATGTTGTATTTGCACATATCGAGCATATTGTGTGTATGTTATTGAAATGCTTGGTATGTGGGATCCGACTATCTAGTTGTTTATCTTTAGTAGCCTCTCTTACCGAAATGTCTCCTAGTGTTTCCATCGAGCCATGGTAGCTTGCTACCGCTCCGAACAATTAGGCTGGCCGGCATGTGTCCTTCTTCGCTCTCGTGGTTCCGTCCTTCGGGAAATGTCACACGATGAATACCGGAGTCCTGTTAGCCCGCCACAGCCCGGTTCATCGGAGTCCTCGCTAGCCCAAAGGCTACAGCCCGATTCACTCAACGATGACCGACATGTTCGATGTTGGGTCATGGATGCCTCGTCCTCGTAAGTTTGTGCCACTTTGGGTTTACGACTAGCCATGTCAGCCCGGCCCTTATCATATGGATGCTAGCGACACTATCATATACGCAGCCAAAAGGCTAAACGGTCCCGGCAAAGGTAAGGCGACACCTGTGGGATACCGTGCGTGAGGCCGCAAAGTGATATGAGGTGTTACATGCTAGATCGATGTGGCATTGAGTCGGGTCCCGACAACTTTGCAAACGCGTTCGTCCGAAAGCAGAGCGTGATAGCCGCCATGAACGGGACTATGTCAAGAGTAACTCGCCCAAAATTGTCCGGGATCCAAGACCACTTCCAGCAGGATCGAAGTCTGCGTAATTGGCCTCAACACTCGGTATGACGCCTTGGAAGGTCGCTTTTGTAGGTTTAATCTTGAGGGTCTATGCCCATCTTGCGACCGATCCCGATAAAGCAAGTTCAGCTTCATCGCCGCCGCCCATCAGACTCTTGTGAGGTGAAATCCAACGATTTATTGGGTCTAAAACCAATGCGCGAATCCGCCATGGTGGATGCTGGTCGATGGTCTCTTCGATCGAAAGTGATCGGGCAAGAGGACCATGGATTGAACTGGGCGATCGCTCCATCGCATATACGCCCCTTTAGTGCACGCTCGCCCCCTCTTGGGTATATGGGTTATGATATCATGTTTACCATCCGCACTTGTGGGGGAAACCTTCGCATTCTCTATTGTTCGGGCGGCCGGTCTCCCTCGCTGCCGCTATGCAGCCCCTTGTCATTATTTTCGCAATTAACATGCCTGCTCGCTTGAATACCCAACAATCTCTCGCTGGTGTGGTTAGCTGGCTTTTCGGGGTGCCATGTATCCGATATGAGCGGTCGAGTATTCGGTCCAAATTGACGGACCCGAGTTGTTCTTTAAATGGCTTCTTCCACGACCGGTTTAGAGCTCGAATCCGCGTTAATCGCCAGATCCTCCTTGTCGCCGCCGTTAACGCGGGCGCTTATATTTCCTTCGACGCGACCGCCATTGTGGTCCTTAGTGTCCGGACTACCAGATTTTTGCCGAGGTTGTTGCTGCGAAGCCAGCTAGTTGTCCTCTCCCGCACGTAAGCGGTCATTAATGATGTGAGGGCTGCCATGGATTTCGCTTTTCCTGTCCTAGGTGCCGGGCTAGCCACTCATCGCGATGTTATGTTTGAAGGCTGCGAGGGCCTCGTGATCCGGACAATGACGATTTGATTTTTCTTTGTTAAGAACCGTGTCCGTAACTGTCCGCCGATTCATCCGGCTGCTGAATTATGTGGCTTAGGTCATCAGCTCGTGGTCGCATTATATGTGCCTTTGAAGTTGTCGAGGAATGTGGCTTCCGTGTCTTCCCAACACCCAATTGACTCAAGGGCAAGCTGTTAAGCCAATGCCGAGCTGGTCCTTTGCTTGAGGGAGATACTTTATGGCATGGAGATCATCGCCATGGGACATATGGATGTGAAGGAGATAATCTTCATCCAAACCGCGGGGTCTGTTGTGCCATCGAGGATTCAATGTTTACGGGTTTAAACCCTTCAGGATTTGATGATCCATTACTTCGCTGCTGAAGCATAGCGGTGTGCGCACCTTTGTATTGAGCAATATCACGACGAGATTGAGGGAGCGCTGTTCGTTGTGTTCGCCCGCCAGAGTTGTTGTATCCGGGCGTGATTTGTATTCGCTGTGGGTCGCTACGCCCACGTGATCTGTAGATGGATCTGATTGCCTTGCTTTGTCCTCCAATATGTCTCGCAAGTCCGGCGCTTCCTCTTGGCTTCATACTTTTGGAGCGATGCCGGGTACGGTCTTGGTGGAGGGCCCGATGCTCTTCTTCTTGCACCACGGGTGGTCGGTCACCAGACAGCGCTGGTGATGAAGGTATGTATGCTTCTTCCTCTAATCGGGGAGCAACTTGCGCTTTGGGTAACTCTTGAGGACGCTCGAAGTTCAGATTTTCGCCGCGAGGACCTCACCCATCCGTCGCCAGCAGGTCTTGATCAGCTTGAAGCTGCCGCTGCTTTTTTTTAGGCTATTTGCCGTGGCGATAAGCCTGCATTTAAAACGCCTTGTTCGACGGGATCCTCCGGTACGACGAATTCGCTGCCATTGAGGCTTGCCTCGCCTCCTGAGGGAGGTATGTAGTTATCATCCTCGACCTCTTCGCTCGCCGCTTTCTTCGTGAGGGCTTGCTTCTGATCCTCCTCGCTACTGAATCTTGCAAGAGGGATTGTCTTCGCACTATCTGGGTATTATTATCTCCTCGTGCCGAATCTCCATTCTTGCCGTGGCGGATTTAGAGCGGCGCCGACGCCGGGCGCGGGCGCTTGGGCTGTTTCTTGAAGGAATCTGCCCACGCTTCTTCGCCATCCCCATCTTTTGGGGTGTCCACCATGTATATATCATATGACGAGGTGGTCTTCCAGCCCTCTGTAGGCGCTGGTTCTTGTTCGCCTCCGCATCGTTGTCCATACCGCCGATGTCATCGGAGTCATAGTCTAGCATGTCGGTTAGATCGTCGACAAGGGCTACAAAGTGGGTGGCGGAGGGTTTTGAATTTCTTCGTCGTCCAAGATCTCAACCATCCCGCCATAGTCCGCCAGGCTCTCCGGATAGCGAGAGATGTTTTAGTGAATTTAGGATGTCACCAAATGGTGAGTGTTGGAAGATGTCCGCGGCAGTGAACTCCATGATTGGCGCCCAATCAGATTAGATTGGCAGGGGCGCAGGAGGTTCGGAGTCCGGCAGGGAGTCCGGCACCTCCAAGTCACGAGCTTTACAAGGGACAAGGTTAGTGTTCGCCCATCGCTGCGGAAGGTGCAGCCTCGAGGCGGTGTCCAGCCACCGGTCCTCGACCAGCGCTTATCGGCTCCGCTAAGGGCCGGAGCGATTCATGTGCAGCCACCAAGGCACTTTCCGTGGCAGAGCTAAATCATGCCCATCGTGGGCAGCGCCGCACGCCGGCTGCGCTCGAGTCCGTCAAGATCAAGTCCCCGGATGTCGGCCGTGAAGTTTAGTCTTCCGAACCCGACTGATGGCCAGGGCGAGCTGATCGCTCCAGATGGCTAAGTGAATTGCCCGCAGCGGCGGTCACCGAATATGAAGATCTATCCAGGAGAAAAGTCTCACCCGACGGTGTTGTTGTTGATTGAATGAGCCATCGCTTATTGGTGACGGCACGAGGAACTCTCAATGAAAGCACCAATTTCGTGTCAAACCGCGGATCTCGGTAAGGGGTCCCAACTGTAAGGCCTAGGTGGATGGTAACAAGAGACAAGGGACACGATGTTTTACCTGTGTTCGGCCCTCTTGATGGAGGTAAAACCCTATGTCCCGCTTGATTAATATTGATGATATGGGTAGTACAAGAGTGGGTCTACCACGAGATCAAGGAGGCTAAACCCTAGAAGCTAGCCTATGGTATGATTGTTGTAATGGAGGTTATGTCCCACGACTAAAGCCCTCCAGCTTTATATAGACACCGGAGAGGGCTAGGGTTACACAGAGTCGGTTACAATGGTAGGAGATCTACATATCCAGACGCCAAGCTTGCCTTCCACGCCTAGGAAAGTCCCATCCGACACGGGATGTAGTCTTCAATCTTGTATCTTCAGAGTCTTGGAGTCCGCGACGACGATAGTCCGCCGTCCTGACACCCCTAGTCCAGATTCTCAACCTCGCGAGGGGCCAAGCCTCGCGAGGAGGATGATGCAAGACCTCTCAGAGCGGCCTCACTAGGTTAGCTTATGAGGGCGAGAGATCAAGGCAAGATGAACCTCGCGAGGTTCCCGTGATGCAAGCCATGACGACTCAAGGCCAGGCAGCGCCAATGATCGAGCATCCTCGCTTCCTCTTGGTTCTAAGGAGGCAAGTGCAAGGAGTACCGAGGCATCGGGCAAAGGTTTCCATATCGGTGCAATGAGACCAAGACCAACAGGACGGCAGGACGGAGGTCACCGTGGAGCCCAAGACGGCATCACCGCCAGAGCCTTTGGCAGGCGAAGACCACCTTTAGTCAGGATAGCTTGTACTAGCTATCCCCTTTCAAAGTGGCCGCTGTGGCATCCCTTCCCGCTCAATATTTGGGAAGAGGACCAGGGCTTTCATAAATAGGACTAGCCACCATAGTAGGAGGCAACTGATTCGGGGTGATCCTCAACTCACCTAGAGCAATCCCCACCCATACACATTCACCAAGCACAAGAACACCTCTCCTCAGGAGGCTGTTCTTGTCTTGTACTGTTCATCCTTAGCCCGAGAGGCAATCGACCACCACCACAATGGAGTAGGGTATTACACCACAACGGTGGCCCGAACTAGTATATATCTTGTGTCCCTTGTGTTGTGAGTTCGTCGAGCTAGCCTTCCAGATCGCGGAGTAGGTGAGGGCATGATCAGTTAGGGAGATATCTTCGCGCGCACCCCAGTGTTCGAACCTTGAGGGTTTTGCCGGAACCCGAAGTCCGATAGTATGAACCATAGAGAAGTTAGAATACAGTAGATATAACACCAATATTAATTTAGAATGAGTTCACAACAGTACCTAAGTGGTGATTTATTTTTTTTATACTAACGGAGCTTACGAATTTTCTATTAAGTTTTGTGTTGTGAAGTTTTCAATTTTGGGTAAAGATTCAATGGAATATGGAATAAGGAGTTGCAAGAGTTTGCTTGGGATGCCCAAGGCACCCCAAGGTAATATTCAAGGACAACCAAGAGTTTGCTTGGGGATGCCCTGATGGCATCCCTCTTCGCCTTTCATTCATCAAGAATTTTACTTGAGCTATATTTTTATTCACCACATGATATGTGTTTTTCTTGGAGCGCCATTTCATTTTTATTTTGTTTTGCTTGATGTTTGAATAAAATACCAGGATCTGAAATTTCTAATGTTAGAGAGTCTTCACATAGTTGCATAATTATCGCTCACTCATTGATCTTCACTTATACCTTTCGGAGCAGTTTGTCATTTGCTCTAGTGCTTCACTTATATCTTCTTAGAGCATGGCGGTAGTTTTATTTTAAAGAAATATATGAACTCTCATGCTTCACTTATATTTTTGTGAGAGTCTTAAATAGCATGGTAATTTGCTTTGGTTATGAAACTAGTCCTAATATGATAGGCATCCGAGATGGGTACAATTAAAACTTTCATATAGAGTGCATTGAATACTATGAGAAGTATGATAATTGATAATTGTTTTGAGATATAAAGGTGGTGATATTAGAGTCGTGCTAGTTGAGTAATTGTGAAATTGAGAAATACTTGTGTTGAGGTTTGCAAGTCCCGTAGCATGCATGTATGGTAACCGCTGTGTGACAAATTTGAAGCATGAGGTGTTCTTTGATTGCCTTCCTTATGAGTGGCGGTCCGGGACGAGCGATGTTCTTTTCCTACCAATCTATCCCCCTAGGAGCATGCACGTAATGCTTGGTTTTGATGACTTGTAGATTTTTGCAATAAGTATGTGAGTTCTTTATGACTAATGTTGAGTCCATGGATTATACGCACTCTCACCCTTCCATCATTGCTAGCCTCTTCGGTACAGTGCATTGCCCTTTCTCACCTCGAGAGTTGGTGCAAACTTCATCGGTGAATCCAAACCCCGTGATACAATACGCTCTATCACACATAAGCCTCCTTATATCTTCCTCAAAACAGCCACCATACCTACCTATCATGGCATTTCCATAGCCATTCCGAGATATATTGCCATGCAACTTTCCACCGTTCCATTTATTATGACACGCTCATCATTGTCATATTGCCTTGCATGATCATGTAGTTGACATCGATTTGTGGCAAGGCCACCATGCATAATTTTTCATACATGTCACTCTTGATTCATTGCCCATCCCAGTACACCAACGTAGGCACTCATATAGAGTAATATTTTGTTCTAGTATCGAGTTGTAATCATTCAGTTGTAAATAAATAGAAGTGTGATTATCATCATTAATAGAGCATTATCCCATAAAAAAGGCAAAAAAAAGAAAGGCCAAAATAAAAAAAGAAAAAAACAAAGAAGAAAAAGAAAAGAAGACAGGCCAAATAAAAAAAGGAAGGCCAAAAAAGAAGAAGGGACAATGCTACTATCCTTTTTCCACACTTGTGCTTCAAAGTAGCACCATGGTCTTTATGATAGAGAGTCTCTTATTTTGTCACTTTCATATACTAGTGGGGATTTTTCATTATAGAACTTGTCTTGGATATTCCAACAAGGGGCTTCCTCAAATGCCCTAGGTCTTCGTGAGCAAGAAAGTTGGATGCACACCCACTTAGTTTCTTTTGTTGAGCTTTCATACATTTATAGCTCTAGTGAATCCATTGCATGGCAATTGCATCTCGCATTGACATAAATTCATGGGCATCTCCATAGCCCATTGATTAGCCGATCGATGTGAGAGTTTCTCCTTTTTGTCTTCTCCACACAACCTCCATCATTATATTCTATTCCACCCATAGTGTTGTGTCCATGGCTCATGCTCATGTATTGCGTGAAAGTTGAATTTTTTTGAGAATACTAAAGTATAAAACAATTGCTTGGCTTGTCATCGGGTTGTGCATGATGGGAGAATTTTGTGTGACAAAAATGAAACATGGCCAAACTATATGATTTTGTAGGATGAGCTTTTGGCTATGTTATTTTGAGAGGACATAATTGCTTCGTTAGTATGCTTGAAGTATTATTATTTTTATGTCAATATTAAACTTCTGCCTTGAATCTTATGGATCTGAATATTCTTGCCATAATAAACAAGATTACATTGAAAATTATGTTAGGTAGCATTCCACATAAAAAATTCTGTTTTTATCATTTACCTACTCGAGGACGAGCAGGAATTAAGCTTGGGGATGCTTGATACGTCTCCAACGTATCTATAATTTTTTATTGTTCCATGCTATTATATTATCCATCTAGGATGTTTTATATGCATTTATATGCTATTTTATATGATTTTTAGGACTAACCTATTAACCCGAGCAGCAAGCTGCAGCTTTATTTTTTCCTTGTTTTTGAGTACCGCAGAAAAGGAAAACCAAATGCACTCCAATTGACCTGAAATTTCATAGAGATTGTTTTTGGACCGTATAGCCCACGGAGTATTGAAGATGGGCTGAAGAGTCCCGAGGCACCCACGAGGTGGGGGCGCGCCTACCCCTTGGGCGCTGCCCTACCTCGTGGCCGCCTCGAGACCCCCGACTTGTTCCCAACGCCAAAACCTCTTATATATATAGAAACCCCAAAACATAACCTAGATCGAGTTTCATGCCGTAAGCCTCAGAGCCACCAAAACCAATCGACCCTATTCCAAGACTCGTTTGAGGGGGGATCCTCACTGGGCCGCCTTCATCATCTCGGCGCCTCCATGATGAGGAGGGAGTAGTTCACCGGGCTGAGGGTATGTACCAAGAGCTATGTGTTTGATCTCTCTCTCTCTCTCTCGTGTTCTTGATTTGGCATGATCTTGATGTATCGCGAGCTTTTCTATTATAGTTGGATCTTATGATGTTTCTCCCCCTCTACTCTCTTGTAATGGATTGAGTTTTCCCTTTGAAGTTATCTTATCAGATTGAGTCTTTAAGGATTTGAGAACACTTGATGTGTGTCTTGCATGTGCTTATCTGTGGTGACAATGGGATATTCACGTGATTCACTTGATGTATGTTTTGGTGATCAACTCATGGGGCTCCGTGACTTTGGGAATCTATGCATAGGGGTTGGCACACTTTTTCGCCTTGACTCTCCGCTAGAAACTTTGGGGCACTCTTTGAAGTTATTTGTGTTAGCTGCATAGATGAATCTGAGATTGTGTGATGCATATCATATAATCATGCCCACGGATACTTGAGGTAACATTGAGTATCTAGGTGACATTAGGTTTTGGTTTATTTGTGTCTTAAGATGTTATTCTAGTACTAACTCTATGATAGATCGAATCGAAAGAATAGCTTCGTTATTTTACTACGGACTCTTGAATAGATCGATTAGAAAGGATAACTTTGAGGTGGTTTCATATCCTACAATAATCTCTTCGCTTGTTTTCCGCTATTAGTGACTTTGAGGTGACTCTTTGTTGCATGTTGAGGGATTGTTATATGATCTAATTATGTTATCATTGTTGATTGAACTTGCACTAGTGAAAGTATGAACCCTAGGCCTTGTTTCCTAGCATTGCAATACCGTTTATGTGCACTTTTATCATTAGTTACCTTGTTGTTTTTATATTTTCAGATTACAAAAACCTATATCTACCATCCATATTGCACTTGTATCGCCATCTCTTCGCTGAACTAGTGCACCTATACAATTTACCATTGTATTGGGTGTGTTGGGGACACAAGAGACTCTTTGTTATTTGGTTACTGTGGTTGCTTGAGAGAGACCATCTTCATCCCACGCCCCATGCATTGATAAACCTTAGGTCATCCACTTGAGGGAAATTTGCTACCGTCCTACAAACCTCTACACTTGGAGGCCCAACAACGCCTACAAGAAGAAGGTTGTGCAGTAGACATCACCTCCCGATGAACAGACCCCGCTTCTACCATAGGCGGTCAAGAGAAGTCCGCTTCTCCGCTTTTGCGGCACGCCACACCCTCCCGATCAATAAGACTTCTGCTTCACCATATGCGGTCAAACACTAGTCCATTTCTCCGCTTTATGATATGCCGCACTTTTCCCGATGAACAGACCCTGCTTCGACCAGACGCGGTCGAACAAAAGGCCCGCTTCTCCGCTCGCGTACACTGCACCTTGTTTCGCTGTTCCGCCCAAGCCGGTTGGTCCTCGATGAACATGACGATTCCGCTGCTCTCCGGCGAACACGACGATTCCGCTGCTTCCCCATGAACTCGACGATGCAATTTCTCCGTTCCGACCTAGCCGGTTGGCTTCACACGAACAGGATTCGTCACAGACGTGTTAGAGACCCAGCCCATGTGTACGTAAGTAGTCAGATTATTATCTTGCAAAGGTGGCTGCACGACGCGTACACGATATAGATGGGATGCGTGACATGCTACGCCGCACCGCATTTCAACATGTGCCGCCCTTAGTCGGCCATGGTACATCACTACAGAGACACAGATCGACCGCTATATACGTACACGTTCGCGGCTGGACAGATAATGCTACTTTTGCTTCAACTTGGTGGGTCCCAGCTGTCAGGGGAACATTTTTTCCGTGAAATACAGAGGCCCTTCCGGTAGGTCTGAGGTGTCAGGTGGAGGAATCATTATTTTGTGCGTAATAAGGAGGCACTTCTTGCGGTGGCCATGGACCCAACCGCCACCTTCTCCACTTATAGTCCTCTTCGATGGTTGTCATTCGCTGATCGCTGACGACGCCAGATCGCCCGAGAGCACCAAGGTGGTGGATGACGGCGCGACCTAGGAAGGGAACGACCCGAAGCCGGGGAATTCGCAGCAGTGGATGCCCACGCGGAGGGGTGTATGAGGGTTGACTTCTTCGGCTACGGTTTGAGGCTGCCGTCTTCGGATAATAACAGGGTGTGTGGGTGAGTAGAGGGAAGGCCTGGCCAATAGTAGTATGGTCGGGCGGTGAGGTTCACAAGGCAAAGACAGCCGACCACAGAGGCTAGGCAAGCGTACGGCGGTGCAAGTTTGGGCGGCCGAGCAACAAGACCAGACGTTGAAGACGATTGGTCGTTGGATTAACATCCAACGGTCAAGCATCTAGAATCGCTTATCGACTAAGTTGACAAAGCTCGCGACACGCTGCTAAGTTAGTAGGCCCACAAGTAAGGCTCCAAATCTGGTGGGTTCCAACTAGGTGGGGAATCAATTTTTTTTTGCATAATAAGGTGGCACTTCTCATGCGCGAAGATGTTTTCAGATTTTTATTTCTTCTTTTTCCGTTAGAATAAAAAGAAAACAATTTAACATCTTCGTACATTCTATATTTTCATAAAAAAGATCATAATAAAGTTGGTGGGTCCCACCGTCGTGAGAGGAAACTTTTATTTCCGTAATAAAGGAAGCACTTCCTTGCATGCTAAGATGTAGCTGTGTCAAACCCGTCGGGGAGAAATTATTTGTTTTCGATAATACGGGGCACTTGCTGTGTGCAGCCATGGGCCATGTGGGTCCCTACCGTCACCAATCCACGACATGCCTCATCCAAAGGGCTGTCGCTTGTTGACAAAGTTGACCACGCCGCGAGACAACCAATGCAGTGAACGATGGCGAGTATTACGAAGGGAACGACCGGAGTCGGCGAAGACACAACAGTGGATGCCCACGTGGAGGGGAGTACGAGGGTGTTGGGGAACGTAACATGCAATTTCAAAAAAATTCCTATGATCACGCAAGATCTATCTTGGAGATGCGTAGAAACGAGAGGGGGAGAGTGTGTCAACGCACTGCATTACATCGAAAGCGTAAGCGCTAGGTTAACGCGGTTGAAGTAGTCGAACGTCTTCACGATCCAACCGATCTAGTACCGAACATACGACACCTCTAAGTTGAGAACATGTTCAGCTCGATGACGTCCCTTGAACTCTTGATCTAGCAGAGGGTCGAGGGAGAATTCCATTAGCACGACGGTGTGGTGACGGTGATGGTGATGTGATCCATGCAGGGCTTCGCCTAAGCACTACAACGTTATGACCGGAGGAGTAAACTGTGGAGAGGGAACCGCACACGCCTAAGAGAACAACTGATGTGCTATGGGGTGCCCGTGCACCCGTATATAAAGGAGGGGAGGAGGAGTCCGGACATGGGGCACGCGCCATAGGGGGGGTCCTACTAGGAGTAGGATTCGCCCCCCCCCTTTCCTTTCTTCACGGGAGGGAAAAGGAAGGAGAGGGAGAGGGAGATGAAAGGGGGGCCGCACCCCCTCCTCCTCGTCCTATACGGACTCCCTAGGAGGGGGCGCGCGCCACCCCCCCTCCCCGCGGGCTTCCCTCTCTCTCCCTTAGGGCCCATGTAGGCCCAATACTTCCCCGGGGGTTTCGGTAACCCCTCGGTATTCAGATAAAATACCCGAACCACTTGAAACCATTCTGATGTCCGAATACTACCTTCCAGTATATGAATCTTTACCTCTCTACCATTTCGAGACTCCTCGTCATGTCTATGATATCATCCAGGACTCTAAACAAACTTCGGACACCAAAACACTTAACTCATAATACAAATCGTCATCGAACGCTAAGTGTGGACCCTATAGATTCAAGAACTATGTAGACATGACCGAGACACATCTTCGGTCAATAACCAATAGCGGAACCTGGATGCTCATATTGGTTCTTACATATTCTAGGAAGATCTTTATCGGTCAAACCGCATAACAACATACGTCATTCCCTTTGTCATCGTTATGTTACTTGCCCGAGATTCGATCATCATACATAGTTCAATCTCGCATCGCAAGTCTTTTACTCGCTCCAGAATGCATCATCCCGCAACTAACTCATTAGTCACATTGCTTGCAAGGCTTATAGTGATGTGCATTACTAAGAGGGCCTAGAGATACCTCTCCGATACTCGGAGTGACAAATCCTAATCTCGATCTATGCCAACCTAACAAACACCTTCGGAGACACCTGTAGAGCATCTTTATAATCACCTAGATACATTGTGACATTTGATAGCACACAAGGTGTTCCTCCAGTATTCGGGAGTTGCATAATCTCATAGTCAGAGGAATATGTATAAGTCATGAAGAAAGCAATAGCAATAAAACCGAACGATCATTATGTGAAGCTAATGGATGGTTCTTGTCCATCACATCATTCTCTAATGATGTGATCGCTCATCAAATGACAACACATGTCTATGGTCGGAAACATAACCATCTTTGATCAACGAGCTAGTTAAGTAGAGGCATACTAGGGACACTGCTTTGTCTATGTATTCACACATGTACTAAGTTTCCGTTAATACAATTCTAGCATGAATAATAAACATTTATCATGATATAAGGAAATATAAATAACAACTTTATCATTGCCTCTAGGGCCTATTTCCTTCTTGCCTCCCACTTGCACTAGTGTCAATAATCTAGATTACATACTAATGATTCTAACACCCATGGAGTCTTCGTGTTGGTCATGTTTTGCTCGTGGAAGCGGCTTAGTCAATGAGCCCGCAACATTCAGATCCGTATGTATTTTGCAAATCTCTATGCCCTTCCTTGACTTGATCATGGATGGAATTGAAGCGCCTTGATGTGTTTGATTCTCTTGTGAAATCTGGTTTTTGCCTTGGCAATTGCTCCAAGATTGTCACAAAAGATTTTCATTGGACCCGATGCACTAGGTATTACACATAGATCGGATCTGAACTCCTTCATCCATACTCCTTCATTTGCTTCTTTCAAGCAGCTATGTACTCCGCTTCACACGAGATCCCGCCATGACACTCGCTTAGAACTGCACCAACTTACAGCTCCACCATTCAATATAAGTACGATCTGGTTTGTGACTTAGAGTCATCCGACCAAAGGTCAAAGCTTGCATCAACGTAACCATTTAGGACAAGATCTTTGTCACCTCCATAAATGAGAAACATATCCTTAGTCCTTTTCGTATTTTAGGATGTTTTTGACCGCTATCCAAAGGATCCACTCGATTACTTTGGTACCTCCCGCTAAACTTATAGGAAGGCACACATCGTCCGGTACACAAGATTGTATACATGATAGAACCAATGGCTGAAGCATAGGAATGACTTTCATTTTCTCTATCTTCCGCAGTGGTCGGACATTAAGTTTGACTCAACTTCACACCTTGTAACATATGCAAGAACCCTTTTGATCGGGTCCATTTTGAACTTCTTCAAAACATTATCAAGGTATGTGCTTTCTGAAATTCCAATTAAGCTGCCTCGACCTATCTCTATAGATATGATGCCCAATATATAAGCAGCTTCACCGAGGTATTTCATTGAAAAATTCCTATTCAAGTATCCTTTTATGCTATCCAGAAATTCTATATCATTCCCAATCAACAATATGCCATCCACATATAATATTAGAAATGCTACAGAGCTCCCACTCACTTTCTTGTAAATACAAGCTTCTCCAAAAATCTGTATAAAACCATATGCTTTGATCACACTATCAAAGTGTATATTCCAACTCCGAGAGGCTTGCACCAGTCCATAAATGGATCACTGGAGCTTGCACACTTTGTTATGACCTTTAGGATTGACAAAACCTTCTGGTTGCATCATATACAACTCTTCTTTAAGATATCCATAAAGGAATGCAATTTTGGCATCCATTTGCCAAATTTCATAATCATAAAATGCGGCAATTGCTAACATGATTCGGACCGACTTAAGCATCGTTACGGGTGAGAAGGTCTCATCATAGTCAACTCCTTGAACTTGTCGAAACCTTTTGCAACAAGTCGAGCTTTGTAGACAGTAACATTACCGTCAGCATCAGTCTTATTCTTGAAGACCCATTTATTCGCTATTGCTTGCCGATCGTCAGCAAGTCAACCAAGTCCATACTTTGTTCTCATACATGGACCCCATCTCGATTTCATGGCCTCAAGCCATTTCGTGGAATCTGGCTTATCACCGCTTCCTCATAGTTCGACGCTCATCATGGTCCGTAACATGACTTCTAGAATAGGATTACCGCATTCACTGCGCGAACGCACTCGCTTGACCTACGAGGTTTAGTAGTAACTTGATCTAAAGTTTCATGATCATCATCATTTCCTCACTAATTGGTGTAGGCATCACTGGAACTAATTTCTGTGATGAACTACTTTCCAATTCGGGAGAAGGTACAACTACCTCATCAAGTTCTATTTTCCTCCCACTCACTTCTTTGGAGAGAAACTCCTTCTAGAAGGATCCATTCTTAGCAATGAATATCTTGCCTTCGAATCTGTGATAGAAGGTGTACCCGACAGCTTCCTTTGGGTATCCTATGAAGATGCATTCGATTTATGCTCGAGCTTATCAAGTTGAAGCTTTTTCACATAAGCATTGCAGCCCCAAACTTTAAGAAACGACACCTTAGGTTTCTAGCCAAACCACAGTTCATATGGTGTCATCTCAATGGATTTAGATGGTGCCCTATTTAACGTGAATGCAGCCATCTCTAAAGCATAACCCCAAAACGATAGTGGTAAATCGGTAAGAGACATCATAGATTGCACCATATCTAATAAAGTACGGTTACGATGTTCGGACACACCATTACGCTATGGTGTTCCAGGTGGCGTGAGTTGTGAAACTATTCCACATTGTTTCAAATGAAGACCAAACTCATAACTCAAACATTCACCTCCACAATCGATCATAGAAACATTATTTTATTGATATGATGATTTTCCACTTCACTTTGAAATTCTTTGAACTTTTCAAATGTTTTAGACTTATGTTTCATTAAGTAGATATACCCATATCTGCTCAAATCATCTGTGAAGGTCAGAAAATAATGATACTTGCCGTGAGCCTCAACACTCATCGGACCGCATACATCAGTATGTATTATTTCCAATAAGTCAGTTGTTCGCTCCATTGTTCCGGAGAATGGAGTCTTAGTCATTGAGGGAGTCCTGGACTAGGGGGTGTCCGGATAGCCGAACTATCATCTTTGGCTGGACTCCTAGACTATGAAGATACAAGATTGAAGACTCCGCCCCTGTCCGGATGGGACTTTCCTTGGCGCGGAAGGCAAGCTTGGCAATACGGATATGTAGATCTCCTACCATTGTAACCGACTCAGGAAACCCTAGCCCTCTCCGTGTCTATATAAACCAGAGGGTTTTAGTCCGAGGACAAACAACAATCATACCATAGGCTAGCTTCTAGGGTTTAGCCTCTTTGATATCGTGGTAGATCTACTCTTGTACTACCCATATCATCAATATTAATCAAGCATGAGTAGGGTTTTACCTCCATCGAGAGGGCCCGAACCTGGGTAAAAACATCGTGTCCCTTGTCTCCTGTTACCATCCGCCTAGACGCACAGTTCGGGACCCCCTACCCGAGATCCGCCGGTTTTGACACCGACATTGGTGCTTTCATTGAGAGTTCCTCTACGTCGTCACCTTTAGGCTCGATGGATCCTTCAATCATCAACAACGACGCGGTCCAGGGTGAGACTATTCTCCCTGCATGATCTTCGATTCGGGCGGCTTTGCATCGCGGGCCAATTCACTTGGCCATCCGAGCAGATCGAAGCTATGCCCCCGCCATCAGTCGATTTGGGAGTTTGAACTACACGGCCGACATCCGCGAGAATTGATCTTCGACGGATTCAAGCTACACCAAGCGCTACCAGACCGCCTCGATGGGTATTGAGGAGTCCTCGACTAGGGGTGTCCGGACAGTTGACTATCATCGCCCCACGGACTCCAAGACTACGAAGATACAAGATTGAAGACTCCGCCCCGTGTCCAGATGGGACTTTCCTTGGCGTGGAAGGCAAGCTTGGCGACACGGATATGTAGATCTCCTACCATTGTAACCGACTCTGTAACCCTAGCCCTCTTCGTGTCTATATAAACCGGAAGGCTTTAGTCCATAGGACACAACAACCATTACAACAATCATACCATAGGCTAGCTTCTAGGTTTAGCCTCCTTGATCTCGTGGTAGATCCACTCTTGTACTACCCATATCATCAATATCAATCAAGCAGAGTAGGCTTTACCTCCATCGAGAGGGCCCAACTCGGGTAAAAACATCGTGTCCCTTGTCTCCTATTACCATCCGCCTAGACGCACAGCTCGGGAGCCCCTACCCGAGATCCGCCGGTTTTGACACCGACATTGGTGCTTTCATTGAGAGTTCCTCTATGGCTCGATGGCTTCTTCAATTGATAACAACGCCGCCCAGTGGTGAGACTTTTCTCCCTGACAGATCTTCAGATTCGGGCGGCTTCGCATCAAGGGCTAATTCACTTGGCCATCCGAGCAGATCGAAGTTACACCCCCGCCGCCAGTCGATTTGAAGCCTAAACTTCACGGCGGACATCCGCAGAGACTTGATCTTCGATGGATCCGATCCGAGCCGAGCGTGCACACTGCCGCGATGGGCACGATCTAGCTCGCCACGATAAGGCCTTTGAGGCAGCATGAATCCGCCCACCTATAGTTCGGAGCCGATCGCAGACGAGGACGAGTGGCTGGACACCTCGAGCTGCAACTTCCATGGCGATGGAGCTGAACACCGCCTTGTCCCTATAAAACTCGTGGACTCGAGGTGCCGACTCGCCGATTCAACTCGCTGCGCCTCGCCAATCGAATCCGATTGGGCGCCGATCATGGAGTTCACCGCTGCGACATCTTTCAAAGACTCACCTTGGCGACATCTTAAATTGCTAAAGCATCTCTCCCTTATCCGAGAGCCTCGCCGGATTATGGCTGTGATGGTTGGGATGCGGACGACGAAGAAATTCAAACCCCACCCACCACCCACTTTGTAGCCACCGCCGATTTATCTAACCGACATGCTAGACTATGACCAAGACATCGACGGTATGGACGACGCTGTCGGAGATTTATAAGAACCAGCGCCATAAGGCAATCGAAGACCACCGCCATATGACATATACATGGTGGCACCCCAAAAGATGGGGACGGCGAAGAAGCAATGGAGGCGATTCCTTAAAGAAATAGCCTAAGCCCAAGTCAGCGGGCGCTGCTTCTAAATCCCGCCACAAAGAAGAATGGAAATTCCGCACAGAGATAATAACACCCCGTAAAGTGTCAAGACAATCCCTCCAAAGAAGATTCAACGCAGAGGATGCGTACAAGCCCCACGAGAGAGCGCATACTAAGAGGTTGAGGATGATAATTACATACCCTCCGAGACGAGGCAAGCCTCGACGACGATTTAATTGGTCGTGCCCGAGGATCCCGCCGAACAAGAGCGCTTTCAAACGCAGCTAATGGCCACAAAGAATAGCCTAAAGAAAAAGCAGCAGCAGCTTCAAGCTGATCAAGACTCGCTGGCCGACCGATGGACCGAGGTCCTCGCGTCAAGAGTATGAACTCGAACATCCCTCCAAGAGCTACCTAAATGCAAGTTGCTCCGATTAGAAGAGGAAGCAAACATACCTTCATCACTAGCGCACACACACCGATCGACCACCCCGTGGTCGCGACAGAGAGGCATCCAGTGCCTTCCATCAAGACTCCTACCCCGCATCGTCAAGAGTACGGGTTATGGGGAACGCTACCGGACTTATGGGATATATTGGAGGATAAGGCAAGACAATCCAGATCTATCTATGGATCACGTATGCCTACCACTCCATCGCATTTAATACCGCCGAGCCGGATACATAAACTCCGGCTGGGCCAACACAGCAGATAACGCCCTTGAGCTACGCCGTGATATTGCTCAATACAGAGGCGCCGACACCCGCTTATGCTTCACCGACGAAGTAATGGATCATCAAACCTCAAGGGTTTAAACCCAGAACATTGAATCCTACGATGGCACGACAGCACTTCGCGGTTTGGATCAAGATTATCTCCTTCACATCCATATGGCCCGCGCAACGATCTCCACGCCATCAAATATCTCCCGCCGCTTAAAGGACCAGCTCAGCTTTGGCTTAACAGCCTGCCCGTAGAGTCAATTGGTGTTAGAGGACCCGAAGCCGATTCTTGACAACTTCCTGTGGCACATACGCATGACCACCGTGACGCCGATGACCTAAGCCACATAATCCAGCAGCCGCATTTAATCGCCATGCAATTATGGACACGGTTCTAACAAAGAAAATCAAATCTCGACCGTCTGGATGCAGAGGCCCTCGCAACCTTCAAACATAACATCCGCGATGAGTGGCTAGCCCGCACCTAGGACAGAAAAGCCGAATCCATGGCAGCCCTCACATCATTAATGACCCGCTTCGGCGGGAGAGGACAGCTGGCTAGCTCAAGCAGCAACAACCTCAAAGAAAATGCTGGTAGTCCGGACACTAAGGACCACAATGGCAGGTCGCGCTCAAGCAAAAATAAACGCAGCGCTATCAATGACGACAAGGAGGATACGGCAGTCAACGCCGAATCCGAGGCTCTAAACCCGTCCGGAAGAAGCCATTCAAAAGAACCACCCGGTCCGGCCCAATTTCGATCAATACTCGACCGCCATGCCGATACATGGCACTTTAAAAGCCACCTAACCACACCAACAGAGATTGTTGGGTATTTACAGCAGCAAGTTAATTCGTCAAAACAATGACAAGGCTACACAACGACGACGAGGAAGAGACCCGACCGCCAACAAGAGAGGATGTATGGTTTCACAAGTGCGGACGGTGAACATGATATACGCAACCCATATACCCAAGAGGGAGCGGAAGCGCACTAAGGACGATATGCGATTGAGCCAGCCGCCTTTAAGTTCAATCCATGGTCCTTTGCCCGATCACTTTCGATCAAGAGACCATCCGACCAAGATCCGCCATGGCGGATTCGCCGCATTGGTTTTAGACCCAATCGCCGGCGGATTTCACCTCATGAGAGACCCGATGGACGGCGGCAGAGCTCTCAACCTGCTTTATCAGATACAGGTGCAAGATGGGCATAGACCCTCAAGGATTAAACCTACAAAGACGACCTTCAAAGGCGCCATACCAGGTGTTGAGGCCAATTGTACAGCTCACCACACCGAAGTGGTCTTCGGATCCCGGATAATTTCCGGAGCGAGGAGTTAATCTTCGATATAGTCCTATTCCGCAGCCGCTATCATGCTCGCTGACGAACCGCTGCAAGAAGTTCAACGCGTGCCAGATTACGCATACCTCAAGCTCAAGATGCCAGCCCTCGTGGAGTCATCACGGTCAACGGAAATACGGAACGCCCTCCGAACGGA